>LAPY01000753.1:59779-72745 GCA_000970635.1 Eragrostis tef
ACCCTCCCCCCCCCCCCCCCCCCCCACCAACACACACACACAAAAAAAAAGAAGAGATAATCCTTCCTATTTAGAATACCTTGGCGACAAAGTAATCTTGTCGTCTTTGGAAGGTGCAGCTGCTGCCGCTGCCTGGCCTAGGATGTGGGGCCCTAACACGAGGATTTGGAACAATCATTCTTCTCAGACTAGTTTTCTGATGTTGTTATTTCTGTGGGAATTTCCTGATGCCTATTGTTTGGTACAGCCGCCAACCTGAGGTGCTGTGGGCTCAGCGCTCCGAGAAGATTGTATTGACTGTCTCATTGCCAGATGCGAAAGATGTTGTGCTGAAGACTGAACCCCAGGGCCTGTTTACCTTCTCTGCTGTTGCCCATGGGAAACCATTTAGCTTCAGTTTGGAGCTCTTTGATTCCATCCTGCCAGAGGTAAGCATATGTTGCTTCCAGATATTCACTGGCCTGGTTCCAACTCGTATGTAATGCATGTTAATTTTTATCTCTGTAGCTGCTGGGTAACTTGCCAGCCATTCATGAAATTTATCATCAATTTCTTCTCTGGAGATTTTCACGGCTAACTATCTTTTCAAATGGTCTATAGGGAAGTAAAACAAGGACAAAAATAGGCTTGAGGAACATAATCTGTTCACTCCAGAAAGAAAAGAAGGGCTGGTGGAAACGGTTGCTGAAGTCAGAGGAAAAGCATCCATATATCAAAGTTGACTGGAACAAATGGTGCGACGAGGATGAAGAGTCTGGTATGTGCTAACGATATGCATGCTGAAATACATGCATTTGTTTTTGTTCTAGAAGTATGCACAATTCATTAAAGATCCAGTCAGAAGTTTATATTGATAAATATTTAAGTTGTGATCCTCTTATTTTTTTTATTATTTTGACCGGGAAACCTCTTATTTTTATAGAACATAGAAATCATTTAATAGGAGTTTGTTACTCCGTTTCAAACTATTTGAGATTAAAAATAAGTTCTGGCAGTACATTTGGAGGAGAATGTTTAATTTTTGAATTAATTTTATGTTTCTAGCATTGAATTGTTTATTAACCTCTAGAAAAATTCTGATTTTATTGAATTAGTGATATAAGTGACCAATGGACATACCATTGGGCTGAGGGTCAGGTGCATAACGTCGTCGATTATTGGTTTATTAGTGTGTTGTTGACAAGCTAATAATTGTGTACCTGTTCCTTTGTTTCAAATTAGTTTTTAATTTAAATGTTATATACATGGGCTAAATTTCTACGATCTCATCACGAGCCTGCTGTTATTTCCCATTTTAGTTTACTTGCTAGAGTAACATCCATTTTGTTTCTTCTCCTTTATCCGCATTTTAGCTTTTAAATGTTGCATTCTATAATGGATCCTGTCATATCTAACAAACAACTCATTACAGAGGCCTCAGCGGATTCAGATGATGACTTTGAAGGGGTATGTTATGTAATCAAGCTTCTCCCACTTTCCCTACCCACCATTTTTTCTCCCCATAGCTTTTGGTGTTGTGCTATTGCTGTATAATAGTGGTACTCATTTTGTTGCATTTGCATTATTGCAGGTAAATGGAGATGAAAGTGATGATGATGATGGGATGCTTTGTGAGTGCCCATCTTATCCTGTTCTTGAATGCAACCTAGGTTTCTTTCTCATAAGTTCATAGCAGCTAGGTTCCTACTTCCTAATGTGGATATGAATTTTCGTATCAGATGTTGACCCACTAGGCCTAGTATTAACCTGCATTTTTCTTTTCATTTTGGAAAATTGCTTAATCTGCTCTCTCTCTTCTGCTTATGATAAGATATAAGCTGATCTGAATCTCTGGCATTCCAATCGGTATTTGGATTTTTCAGACTTGTTCCAAACTTTCCTCTCTGTTTCATGTTATTTTCATGCTGTGCATGTTTTTACAGCCTTATAGGGAACAATTCGTATATATAGATATTCCGACTTTATTTGCATAGACTATAAGAAGTGACCCCAACTTTCAATTTCCATGTAGTCAACACTAATTACCAAGTTTCATGCTCCTTCTAATGGATTTATTTATTTGCAGATCTTCCTGACCTTGAAAAGCTAAGGGGCAAGTGACGTAGCTAACTTGGCAGTTTGTGAAGGGAATGGGTTTCCTGTAACAAGTAACCGTTGACGTAACAAAGTAGACTCACCATTGACGTAGTTGGTGATGCCTGCTCAGTATCTTATGGCACTAGACCTCTGGCATCGTCCTAACTTGCTTGCAGTGTCTTGTCTCCAGATTATGTGTTATGACCACTGAGCTATAGCTCTGAATTTAGCTGTGAGGTGTCGCTTTCAGTTAACTCTTATCGTCATCAGGATACATCGAGATTTTATGGAATTATGGATTCTGAGCACCTTGCAACCTTCGAATGATGATATGGATGTTCCATTGGCAGGTAAGGTCGGTGAGATACAGGTTCGCTTGAATTGGTTGTTTTCCACTAAGCAGTTGCATGCTTAACCATGGTAATATTACAGCCGTTGTCTGTTATTTATTTATACGCAATATCGTGCATTTTTAGGTTAAGAATTACAGCATTATTGTTCCGTGCTTGAGAGTTTCCTTTTTCATGTGTAAAAAAGTAGACGGGCTGTTGATTATGAGTGGCTGGCTGATAGGAATTTGCCCGCTAGTTTTATCACCATGCCTTCAACATCCAAGCTGTGGAAACTGCGTTGTTGGCGAAGCGTCTTTTTATGAACTAGGATTGCAGTACTGAAAATATCAAAGATTTGTGTGCAAGTGGCTGAGATAAAAATCTGGGTTGATGCTACCTAAAGTAGATGGCGCCGCATTGCACGCCATTCGGTAGCGGATGAATATCTTCAAGAGTCAAATCCATCATGAATGTCGACGTGCATCGGATTCGATTCTCTAATTATGGTAAAGGTATGGAGGTGATGGGGTGCAATTGGTATCGTGCCTTTGGTCTTTGCAATGTCTTGTCTTTGCTACTCGCCGGTACATACTTTTCTTTTCTTTTTTGTCTTTTGAGTGAAATCATTCTATGGCTGAAATAAATTGGATGTTCTTTAGGCCTTGTTTGGAATATAGAAATTTTACAGTAATCACACAGGAAAAACACACAATTCGGGGGCAAACCATCCTTCAATCCAAAGAAACCCAGAATCTTTTCACAGGTTCACAGTGGGAAGTGGTAGAGGTGAAGTGGAGACTTGGGCGCGTTTGGCGCGCGGGTTGGAATATAGAGTCTAATGCCAAAATTTTTTCACAGATTGGTACACCTTTGCGAGGCGAATCTAATAAGCTTAATTAAACTATATTTTACTTCTAATTAAATCTTGTTTAAGACAAGATTTTTTTTGTTTAGATCCCTCTAAATTTTAGAGGGGTGATGCCAAACGCGCCCTTCGCCTGGAATGAATTCTCTGCTTTGCAGATTTCACAGTAGGTGAGAAAGAGAGGGATAAAAAGGACGGTGTCACCGCCCGGTACACGCGGGTAACGTGATGCCTACTGGCCGGTACGCCACAACAGGACGTGGCCGCACGAGGCCCCAACCTAGAGGACGGTTGCGCTTCCCAAACCGCGGCGAGCCACGTCTGCCTGCTGCTGCCGACAACGCCGTCGAGCCACGCGGCGAACGTCGCCGGCGCGGCTAACACGGTGGACGGCCCGTCCATCTTGTCCAGTTGTCTCCTGTCGACCTGACCGATCCTATCTATCGCGCGCACGGTCACACTCAGCTGATGGCAAGTTTTTGACAAGCAGGAGTAGCTTATATAATCGAGGAATATGTCATTTTTTGAGGATTGTGCTAGTGGTACCCCATGTTACATTCAAATGGCACACCCTGCAGTAGTCTCTGGGGGCACCGACTGTATGTGGCTAATTTCGCATTGGGTTGTTGGAGCTAAGCTAAAAATTCAACTTTGCACAATAACCAAATGCTGCGAGCCTTTGAAGAAGAATGGGATTCTTTTTCATTGTCCAAGGCCCATTCAAGCTCAACGGATCTGGAGTGACATCCACAATGTTGAGCACATAGTTTTATATTAGTACTAGCATTCGTGGTAGGTCTTTCTCTTGAAAAATAATACTCATGCAATTGCTAATTTAGGGGGTTTCGTTTCATGGGGGTTTAAAATTTAGAGGGGTCTAAAGAAAAGAATCTTATCATTTAAGTGTATTCAATAAGGTTTAATTACAAAACTAACTACAGAATTTCTGGTCTAATTCGCGAGACGAATCTAATGAGGGTAAGTAAGCCGCGATTAGACGATGGTTACTGTAGCATTACTGTAGCAAAACATAAATTAATTAGACTCATTAGATTCGTTTCGTAAAGATATACCCATCTGTAAAAAGATTTTATTATTAGACTTTATTTAGTACTAGATTCTCTTTGTTTAGAGGCCTCTAAAATTTAGTGCTAAAAGAAACGAACGGTCCCTTAATAGGCACCTCATGTAGCAAAACGGTTGGTACTTCTTGTTGGTACACAAAGCAATTGCTCGCGTGAATCTTTTTGTTTGTTCCTTTTTTTAGAGTCATCTCTTCCTTCTTATCCGATTGGCCCTCCATTACTTCACACACCCCACCGCATGTCACGGACCACTCCGCGGGCTCTATAAATACGGACACCGCAGGGCCAAGGAAGATCACCACCGCATCATCACATTTCAACGCCATTTCCATTGACATTTTTCTCCTGAAGAGAATTAGCTAGAAGCGTCACCATGTCGGGCATCATCCACAAGATCGAGGAGACGCTCCACATTGGTGGTGGCAGCGACCACAAGAAGGAGGACGAGCACCACAAGAAGGCGGAGGAGCACAAGAAGGACGAGCACAAGAAGGATGGGGAGCACAAGGAGGGCGTGATGGAGAAGATCAAGGACAAGATCACCGGCGAGCACGGCGACAAGTCCGGCGACCACAAGGACAAAGATCACAAGGACAAGGACCACAAGGAGAAGAAGGACAAGAAGAAGAAGAAAGAGAAGAAGCACGGCGAGGGCCACCACGACGGCCACAGCAGCAGCAGCAGCGACAGCGACCAGGTTAATTGATATTCGACGAACATCACCCGCATGCCACGATCTTTCTAAGATCCAAATAAAGTTTCTTTGTGTCTGATCTTCTTGGATCTGAAGATCCTGATATATGTGATCTTTGCATGAATTAATGCAGATGGAACGGATGCTTGGAGGTGTACCTACCAGATGCTGATGTAATGCTTCACGAATGTCATCCATAGTGTGCTTGCTATCAAGGGGGTAATGTGAAAAAAGGAAAAACAGAGACGGCATGGTTTGCCTTGTGATTGATGTACTACTAACGATGGCTGCACGGTGCTGTTAGCTTGTAATAAAGTTTTATTTCTGAAATTGATCTGCTTGCGTCTTTGTCTAGCACGGTGCATCTTATTCTTGTTTATGTGCCTCTCTTCATGTTTTTGCTTGATTCATCACTCATCAGTCATGTGCATCCCTGTCTCTGGATCTCTAGCTGTTTTGCGTACATAGAAAATCTCAGTTGAGGACAAGATTTTGGCAACCAGGGCCGAAACGTAATATTTGTGTATAAAGAGCTGCAACGCAGCAAAGACACGCGATGAAAAAAAACTCCTACAAAGCCAAAAAAAGGTAAAATTTCCAGATAATTATTTTAGTAAGAAAACATATTCCGTCTACATGCGTGCTGTGCATGTACCCAACCAAACAAAAAAAGCTCATGAGCACCAAATCAGACTTTGCGTCAGCAACATCGGAGGTGGGCAAATAGGTGCCGAATCTGTCATCAAACCAAGCATGGGCATAACAATATATAGGGGAGGAGCTCTAATAAGGTGGTGTTTGGATCCCTATTAGTTTTTAAGAATCTAGATTCTAGGTGTGGTTTCTATAATCTGGCTTCTAAAAAAAATCTGGGTGAGAGTGTTTGGATTTTGTATTCTTAAAATCTAAAAACTAGTTTTTGAGGTAGTTAATGACCAGGTTGTACTTCCTATATTAGGATAAACAGTGACACAAATTGTAATTATCCAGAAACATGGCAATCAAACTAAACATGGGCCAAATCTGGTTAAACATGACAAACTAAACATGGGCTAAAAAAAGCAGTAAAGCATAAGTAGCAGCTTGAGAGTTATACACCAAAAGAGTAGTTGTAAAAACAAGATGCAAGAATGGCCATTCTAAAGAACAGAGGAAAGTATGTAGCATCGGACCAGCAAGGCAGCAACTCATCCTAGCTCTTGCTGCAAAACGATTGTAGTCCACCCAGGGACAGGCAGCAATTGGTCTAGAAGGACGACCGGGGGACAGTAGATGTCTGAACGCTTTCCATGGTGTAGCCTGCCGCACCTCCAACCTGCGTTTCAGCATGCATGTCACTATGCAAATGCAGGTATGCATTCAGTGTTCTCCTGTGCATTGACAACCTGTTTGTTTCAGTTGACCAGGTCCCCTTACTGAATGAAAGGTGACATTTGGAGCGTGTGTCCATTTCAGGATTCCATGATTTGGGCAACAGCTACAGGTAGGATCAGAACCCGGCCAGCGTGATCACACCAAGCTTCAGTCTCCATATGTAAGTCATACGTGGATCCGCATTAGCATCGTTGCAACTGAACTGAGATCCTCACCAATGATTGCTTAGCTATGCGTTTACACTGCAACTAAGAATCAGTAACAACGAATGGTGTTGCTTGAGCATGAGTGGATCCCAGTTTGATGTACTTGTCAATGACTTCCTTGGACATGACATAACTGTCTTGAGGCTTGATGATGCGCTGCAGCAGTGTCATGTTCAGAAAACAAGTAGTAAACAATAGAGGAGTTTCGGTCAAGTAACGACTTAACTGACACCTCAAGTCCGCGAGCTCACTCGCTCCATTTGTCAGATTTAGATCGTCTTTGGTTAAGCATGAGTACAGTTGTGATGTCGCTTACACTAACCGTACAATGATTGGGAGCAAGCACTACTGAACAGGTGAACAGGACTGTGTATTATCAATGTATAAGTGTCATTTTCTTCACACTTAGCTGTAGCGCTCAGCTGAGTACTTTTGTACGGCCAGTGCCAAGCTGCAATTGATCATAAGAAGGATGTAGCCAGTGGCTAACAGTTGAACTGCTGATAGGCATAGCTATGCCTATCAGTACTCAGTATTCAAACAGTACAGATAAATGGAATGCATGTCAAGCCCAGTCCACGAGACCACGCTGCTCCTACTGAAGGCCATTTTCTTTTGAGGTACTGAAGGACATTCCAAGATCCCGCGCGATAGCGAAATAGGGGCAGATTAGAAACGGCAGTGCTGGCTCCATGTGTCTGAATGCCAGGGCAGCTTGGTCTCAACTTCAGTGTTTATCGCGTGCAGCTTCACCAATCAAAGCATATCTTAGTTCAGAGTGTGATAGCTGTCTATTCTTTAACCCAAGTGTGAACTTCCCTATTTGTTGAGGTCTGTACAATAGGGCTACTAGTATATATTAGTGCCATAAGATGTATCATAAAGTTCAATATAAAGCTCATCAAATCCGTACTTTGTTTGGCCCTTCGGATTCTGTTGAGCTTAGAAATGCATTAGTCGTCATTCTTTAGGTCAAGTTGTTCTATTAAACATGATCCTATTAGATTAACCAGACATCAGAAAACTTTAAAAGCATCAAATTATTTCTCAAATTACTAGGTAACTTGTGTGACCAATTCAATCGTATATTGTTATATGGTTACTCTCAGCATAGTGAGAAACATGCCCTCAAAAAAAAAAAAAGCATAGAGAGAAAACATTTGCTGATAGGCATAGCTATGCCTATCAGTACTCAGTATTCAAACAGTACAGATAAATGGAATGCATGTCAAGCCCAGTCCACGAGACCACGCTGCTCCTACTGAAGGCCATTTTCTTTTGAGGTACTGAAGGACATTCCAAGATCCCGCGCGATAGCGAAATAGGGGCAGATTAGAAACGGCAGTGCTGGCTCCATGTGTCTGAATGCCAGGGCAGCTTGGTCTCAACTTCAGTGTTTATCGCGTGCAGCTTCACCAATCAAAGCATATCTTAGTTCAGAGTGTGATAGCTGTCTATTCTTTAACCCAAGTGTGAACTTCCCTATTTGTTGAGGTCTGTACAATAGGGCTACTAGTATATATTAGTGCCATAAGATGTATCATAAAGTTCAATATAAAGCTCATCAAATCCGTACTTTGTTTGGCCCTTCGGATTCTGTTGAGCTTAGAAATGCATTAGTCGTCATTCTTTAGGTCAAGTTGTTCTATTAAACATGATCCTATTAGATTAACCAGACATCAGAAAACTTTAAAAGCATCAAATTATTTCTCAAATTACTAGGTAACTTGTGTGACCAATTCAATCGTATATTGTTATATGGTTACTCTCAGCATAGTGAGAAACATGCCCTCAAAAAAAAAAAAGCATAGAGAGAAAACATTTCTTCCCTTAGTGTGTGCCAAACAAGTGAACAACGTGTCTACCCGAGCATGGTGTTCCAGAACTACAGATACTGCAACTAATAATGGAAAGAGAATATATTGAAGTGAACACATGGTAAAAAAAGAAAAGATTAGAGACTAGATTGGCGAATAAACATAAACTGAAAGACACCTGAATAAATTCCCTGAAAATGCATCAATGAGACAAGATACAAAAAAATTACTCATAATAGTCTTGCTGAGCATCAAATACTGGTGGCATTAGCAATGTTTTAGCACTTTCCTTATGTGTGTGCAAACATGCATATAAGACAGCGATCACAATTGACCTGTCAATATGACAAGAGCAATGGGTTATAATTAATAAAAACATTCTGTTGTCTTGTACGGAACATTCCCAAGAGAAGATTGTTTTTTTGTCTTTTCCCATGTCACTTTTTGAGGAAGAAACAAGACCACATGGTCCAGCAAATGCGTTAAGAGTCAATAACGACAAAAAAAACTCATGTAATTCTTGTAACAGTATGGAAGTAGAAGTAAATCAGTGTCTTCTTGTTTTTCTTTTCGAGGAAGGGCTCTTGTTATTACATGGTTAAAGGCTCTTGAAAGGACATCAAATTTTGTTGGTAGTGAAGATCAAAATAGATTCTTAGCAATGTTGGCCTGGACCGTACTACTCTTACATCACTGAATTTACAATCAGCACGCCCTGCTAAAGTACTATGCATAAAACTCATTTTGGGTACTGAACCTCGAACTGAGTTTCAAATTTATTTATGAAAGAGGGTTTGGTTGTGAACATAAATTATTATGGTTATGCTATATACCCGATTTTATAGAACAAATTTACGCACCTCGAGTTTTTTTAACTGGTGCACTCAAAGGAGTTGACCCCTTACATTATTATGGTTATTCTACATGAAGTGAACACAGGTGCATTATACTGAAGAATTCAAGGGTGTGCTCAACAGCTGCAGGTAGAATTCCGAACTCGGTGAGCGTGATCTCTCTCTCAACCTATTTGCGACACCAAATGTGAGGCATACATGCATCAACTAGTCAGCATCATCCTTGTATCTGAGATCCTTAACAATGATTGCTTAGCAATGCAAGCACCACAGCTAGCAACTTGTTTCGAACAACGAACAAATCCCTATGGATTTGGATCCTAATTTTTCCTACCTAAACATGCCCTTTTTACATATTTAGATTTGGTTCCTTTCAATTCAGCTGGATCATTTGATAGCAACGTGATCACAGCTTCACCAGAAAAAGAAAGAAGGTTCAGAAATGGGAATTAACATGGACCGAAATGCACTTTTTAGGTCCTACACTCCTACTCGGCTGGACATCAATACAGCTATGATGTAGATAAACTAGATATAGTGATAGATAATGATTAGGAGAAATAATTACAGAACAGCGACGTGAACATCGATGTATACTCATGTTTTCCCCTCAATCTTAGCTGTATCGCTCAGCCTCGTACTCCTGTACTGCTAATGCCAAGCTGCAATTGATGAGCAGCAAGGGGTAAGTAATGGTTAACAGCTAGAAGGCATGTCAGTACTTGGCACGTACTGATATAAGGAATGTTCCTCCAGTTCAGTTCATGATGCTCCTTCCAGTGCACAGAACAAGCCAGGATCAAAATAGCGAGAGATGAACAGAAAAGCAACGACTCCATTTATTTGCATGACAGAGACGTTTGATCATCAGTGCGGAGATGGCATGCAGCTTGTCACTAATCAGCAATGTTTGCAGCTTAAACTTTCGTCTTCGTGGAGGTCACACCACCACACTGGGAACCATTGGCACATCTTAGTGCCACACGATTACATTTCCCATAGACAAATACTTCTCAGAAAAAGTCTTTCAGGATTGTGATTTCAGGGGAAAAAAAAAGACCTTTCCGAATTCATTCTTTGAAAGAAAAGGACTCAAAAGCTTCGGGAGTTAGATCAACTTAGAAGTAGGGTTCAACTTGGAAATTGATCGTATATGTGTGAATGACCAAGCAGGCCCTGCGGTTCAGTGTTCTTTTTCTTCCGTTAGACAATGACAAGTGGGATCCACCAACTAACAGGGTGAGCCTGTGATTTATAGTAGAATGTAGAGTTCCTTTCTAGTGTTTATATGATTATTTGTTCGGTAGTAAGTCCTCGTTTTATGTTCTTTCAGGGGCTCATGTCAATTGTCTGAACGCTCAATGAATTCGTGCTTGGTCAGTACACGGTTTGTGGACGCAGCCAATAGTATTGCAGATCTATGGAATGAATTCGTATCAGAATACCTGGTCATTGGAACACAGTTCAAGCATATGTGCGACCAATTCATCAAGATCCCTGCCTTCTACTACAATACAACTCTGATAGAGAAAGAACCATTTGTTTACTAATGAGTATGCCAAACTATGTAACTTTCTTGACAGCCTGCTGTCATTGGCGACTGGGCAATGTGTTTAAGAGTTACTGGAGAACATTATACTTACCTGGCGTACGGATAAACATGAAGTGGTGCATAAAATCCAATAAATTTACCTTGTAAATGTAGCAATGTGTCTGTATGCTGCAGAAAATTGTTAAGCCACCAAATCTGTCGTCCGCGCTGACTATCAAGGTTGGTGACGCCAGCAGTGGCCTAGCAGTTTGATGAATATTAGAGAATCCATGAATGCCAAACACAATGAAAGCGATCTCTATTCACCTGTCCATATTGAGAGAGTACGTGCTTAATATGACAAATGCGATGTTTCGATTAAGAATCATTGTGATGTCCTATATGGAAGATTTCACGAAAAAGATAAATTTTTTGTCAATTTGATGTCATTTTCTATGTAGAAAACAAGATCTAGTAGTCCAGCGAATGAGCAAGAGGCAGAGGCAACGGGGAAAACAAGTATCTCCAAGAGAAATATTGTGTGCAGAAGAAAAGAGGCTCTCGTCAATCGTCATCGCATAACTTGATTATTACAAATGTGCTCAAAACCTCTGCATGGTATTTTGTTGGTTCGTAACGAGAAAATAAGAATATGGATGCATTTCAGTGGTTCAATTGGGGTTTTCCTTTTTAGTGCGACACATGAAAGAGCCAGTAGAAAGAGCGTGCTAGTCCAGTCTCGTGTTTGGTTTTGTCCTATAGGCTAGCGTTATTCCCCCTTGTTTCAATCAGCGTTTTTTTTTGAGGAATGTTTTAATCAGGGTATAAGAAACAGTTGTTTTAATTAAAATTTTTCCAGGGAAGAGTACCCATAGGCCCTTTTGAAACATTCAAACTGACAAATTGAGTGACAGTTACTTGTCAAGTCTCTTGAAGCATGCTGTAAAGTAGCTGAACAAACCGAACATTCGGCACATAACGAAATATGCCAAGTACAGTAGCTCAGCCCGCAGATTAATCCCAACTGTTCTTCCTGTCAAAATGAGTTCTACTGCTAAGTACTGTACCAGCTATGCGCAAAACCAACTACAGATCACCCATCCATCCAATCACATCTGCTTTGTTCATATCAATAATCTACTCGTTTATCGCCTACAATGACGAGCAAAACAGCGACAGGCAAAGCTACCAGGAAGTTGCCGCCGCTACGCGCCACCGCAGTCGATCTCCATTTCCCTCCGGAATAAACCCTTTCCATGAGCGACGCCAAAAGCCGGCATTAAAAAAGGTCGGAGGTGCCACCACATAGAACAAGTCGTTCTTGTTCTTCACACCCACCATGTGGCACGCCTCCACGCCGCGCCGGCCAAGCCGTACGTGTAAATAAGACCCCTTCCCTTATGCCACTCCTCTTGATGGCCGCTTCTTCCACCTCTGGCGCAACCAACAACTCAGATCAGGAGGTCTAGCTAGCTCGTTGTGTTGTTGTCGTTCCAGGACGTGCTGCAAGGAGAGAGAGAGTTTGAGTTTTGACACGAGTTAATTAAGGAACAGAGGATCGGAGGAGGAGATGGATCGGTTGGTGATCCCGGAGCCGTCGAGCGAGGTGGTGGTCCGGGTGGAGCCCGGGCGGCAGGCGCGAGGGGAGCTCACGCTGCGCAACGCGACGTGCGCCCGCACACGGGCATCCTCGCGCCGCTCGCCGCGGTCACCGTCGAGGTGGTGTACCTGGCGCCGGCGCCACCCGAGGCGCCGACCGGCGGCGGCGGAGGCGGAAGCCGCGGGGAGGACGCGTTCCTTCTTCACAGCGTGGTGGCGCCCGGCGCGGCGGTGAAGGAGCCCGTGACGGCGCTGGACTCGGTGAACCCGGAGTGGTTCTCGGCGCGGAAGAAGCAGGTGTTCGTGGACAGCGGCATCCGCGCCTCCTTCGTGGGCGCCTCCGTGGCCGCGCGCCTCGTCGAGGCCGGCGCCGTGGAGGCGCTCCGCGAGGTGCTCGACCGCAGCGAGCCCGAGTGGCGCGCCGCCGACGCCGCCGACGACTCGGGCCGCACGCTGCTCGACCTCGCCGTGGGCCTCGGCCGCGCCGACATCGTGCAGGTGCTCCTCGAGTACGGCGCCGACGCCGACAAGCC
>LAPY01000753.1:126353-140141 GCA_000970635.1 Eragrostis tef
GGTTGTCCACCAGCACCCGTATCTCCTCCCGCTTGAACCCTGCGGACACACGCGTGCATTGTTCGGTGCACAGAACATGGCACGATCGAGTTCATCAGTCACAGAGCTCAGCTCACGCGTTCTTCCATGCATTTCTCAGAAAATTTAAGGGATGACAGACAAGCTTTTGGTCGATTTGTTGCTTGCCTGGGAGCGAGATCTTGACGGAGTCGGCGTCGCCGGCGCGGCTCCACTCGACGGCGGGGTCGAAGTCCTCGAAGGTGCGGTTGCCCCTGACGGCGTCCATGGATGCGGCTTCTTGCTGCCGGCCTCCCTGAGCTAAATGCGATGTGTTTATGGAATGCTTCTGCTTTCTGCCGGGTGATGGTGGTGGTTTACTGGTTGGTGTTGATGACAATGGCCATTGTGGTGGACGTATATATATACACTACACATTTGATTCATAGGCGGGCTCTGGAGTCGGGAGATAGCAGAGGAGAAGAATCGATTCTTTGCATGAACTTGGCTTGGTGGACAAGTGATCGCCGGATTTTTCCAACCTCCTGCTGGGGCAAGGAAAGGCCTTGAAGTATTCCTTTCTTGATTTCTGTTGCTGGAAAATCCATGTGAATTTGCAGAGGATGTTTCCCCATGGCTCAAGAGAAGCATGATTCTGGCAGTGGAGCAGCTTGGAATAACAAATGACGAAGGAAGAAAGTGGGCCTCGCCAGGGCTGGTGGGGCCGGGTCCAAAGTTACGCTACGCCAGTCCTACCTCTAAGTTTTGGAATGTTCGTTTCCGAAGCAAAAATTTTAGCCATTTAAAATTTTATCATTTAGAAGTATTAATTAAAGTCTAATTACAAAACTAATTGTAAGGCCTCTAAGCTAATTCGCGAGACGAATCTAATGAGAGTAATTAAGCTGTAATTAGAAGATAGTTACTGTAGCATCACTATAGTGAAACATAGCTTAATTAGGCTCGTTAGATTCGTCTCGGAAATTAGCCCCTATTTGTAAAAAAGTATTGTAATTAGACTTTATTTAATACGCCAGTCCTACCTCTAAGTTTTGGAATGTTCGTTTCCGAAGCAAAAATTTTAGCCATTTAAAATTTTATCATTTAGAAGTATTAATTAAAGTCTAATTACAAAACTAATTGTAAGGCCTCTAAGCTAATTCGCGAGACGAATCTAATGAGAGTAATTAAGCTGTAATTAGAAGATAGTTACTGTAGCATCACTATAGTGAAACATAGCTTAATTAGGCTCGTTAGATTCGTCTCGGAAATTAGCCCCTATTTGTAAAAAGGTTTTGTAATTAGACTTTATTTAATATTTCTAAATAACAAGATTCTCTTTGATGTGACATGGGCTAAAATTTTTGCCCCGGAAACAAACAGCCCCAACATCTCAGACTTGCGTATAAAAAGGAAAACAAATGAAACATGTGTGAAAAAAACTACTAGTGTATGGTATAAAAGCATATTCCATCGGTCTCTTCCACTAGGGCATCGTTTGTAAAACTATGGTTCTAGAAAATCCATAGACCTTTTGAAGCTGCATAAAACATAACTTCAAAATCCATGTATACGGATAGATTAAAGGTTTTTGGTTGAAAATTTTATCTTTGGATCAAGAATAAAAATAATTTATTTTATCTTTGACTCAAAATCAACTATAAATCTTGAAGTTGGAGTTGTGTCAAACGACCCATATGAGCCGTGTTTTTTTTTTGCAAATAAACATAGGGTACATAGAAGGCACATGGCCTATATGGCATAAACAAAATTTGACCCCTCAGCCTTCCAATCCAGGATAGAGTTTTTGAGAAACAAATTGCTTGCTCCGTTTTAATAATGACATCTTTACGATCAAACCTGACCAATTATTATTTAAATGTATTATTAGATAAAATAGTTTGATTTTTATAATTTTTTTAGATTCGATTAAAGTCAATTTTTTTTAACTTTGACCAACACTATCTATAGGTATAATTATTAAAATAAATTGTTTTCATGTTTTGATGAGTGATTACATTATAAATCTAATAGCATTTTTCTATGATTTTTGGTAAAAATTTTGGCTGTTGGTATATGTTAAAGATATTTAACTTTCACCTAAACTAGAAATTCTTACGAAGGGGACTCCTCATAAAACGAATATTTAAAATTTAGTGACGTTATGTTTTCAGCGATAGGCGACGTGGCCGTTGACAAATAATCATCATAAAAAAACTAAGAATTCTTGTAGTGGAGTGATAATGTGAGACCCAATGCCCTAGCGGCAGCACGAAGCTTCGCGGAAGGGTTGGGACTTGGCAACGCGGGTAGCGCGGCAAGTTTGTGGTGAATCTCACTCAAAGTCCTATCAAAAGGTTTAAAAATGTAAAATCAAATCTCACTCAAGGCTGAGCGGGGACCAAAACGGGCGAAGTCAACTGCACCGACTCCCTCATACTCCAGTTGTCATCCTCCCTCATACTCTACTTGCCTCCACCGGCCCCGGCCGCCGGCTCTGCGGCCACGAGCTGTTACTTCCGCTGCCAGTGGGCGGCCGCTCAGCTGCGTCTTGAGTCTTGACCGCCCGCCGCGACCTCGCCTTTTCACCGCTGGTGGATCCTGGTTCGTCTTCATTCATTGCTTGCCATCGCCGGGAAGAATTTTTTGAAGCAACAGGAGGGGAAAATCTCCTACTGATTATATTTATATTAATTTAAATGAGAGAAGATTACATAAGAGAATTTACGAGACTCCAAAAACAAACCAAAAAGAAAGGAAAAAAGCTATGCTAAAGCTTGTAGCCATTCTTTAATTCTTGGTAAATATCTTGGCTTCGCTCTATGGATAACCAAGGCGAATTCTGTTCTGAATTTATCCCTGCAGGCTTGCACCGTGGGGTCTTTCCCATTGAAGATCCAGTCGTTGCGAGTTGCCCAGATACTCCATGTCATTAAGATGATGATCTTCATGAAGAAGGGAACACGGAGTTGCCTTTTGAGTCTTTTGACGGCCCTTTCAGGGTTAGATGTCGTTGGTGCATGTAGACCAATAGATTGCCAGCAATTTCTTGCAAAGCCACATTTTAGGAAGAGGTGCTGAATTGTTTCCTCCTGTTGCAGGATACACATCTCGCAGTCATAATCATCCAAAGACATTGTGCGCCTTCTGAGGACCCCTCTAGTATTCAGTCTATCCTTCAGAATTAGCGAGAAAAAGGTTTTGTGCTTCATCTGACAACAGGAGTGCCACAGCCAATTAATTGATGGATGTACCTGTACATGGCCAATCATTCTCTTGTATAATTTGGTTGATGAATACAGATGAGAGCCCCATATGTATGTCCATTAATCATTGTTTTCAGTAAACTCAAGTTGTTGTAGGCTCACTTGTAATTCTTGTAATTGGCCATAAGCTTCTTCGGACAAGGGCAGTTGGAACATTGTTGTAAGGTCTTCAGTTTGTCCAACTGCTTTAAGTGAAATAAGTTTCTTCATAGTGGAAGAGTAGAGCTCAGGGAATTTCAGCTTTGACACCATACTTGCCCACATGTCATCCCAGAATGCAATACTTTGGCCATTGCCTACTGTGGCCTGACTGATGCCTTTATATTGATCCAACAATTTTAAAATATCTCGCCACCAAAATGACCCTCTTTTTCGTTGACCTGGTAAGACCTGTCCACTGTAGTAGTTATCCCAGAGGAGGTTAACCCAAGGCAGATCTGCATGGTTAAAGAACTTATGCAAGTGTTTCATGAGCAATACATCGTTTTGAACTGAGAGTTTCTTAATGCCTAGTCCTCCCTGTCTTTTTGGCCTTGTGACCATATTCCAAGCTGCTGAAGATGGCTTCTTATTATTTAAGTCTGAACCTCTCCATAGGCAATGTTTCAGATAGTGTTCAATTTGCTTGATAACTGTGAGAGGCAATTTGAGCGTACACATGAAGAAGGTAGGCAAGGATGTCATGACTGTAATCACCATCTCCAATCTGCCCCCTTGTGTTAGGAAAATGGATGTACTAATAAGTCGTCGCTCAATTCGTTGAACTAAAGGCAAGAAGTCTTCTACTCTTGGTTTGGTTATGCCCAATGGTAAACCAAGATATGTGAAAGGCAGTTGCCCAATCTGACAGCCAACAGTGTTAGCCAGTATCTCCATTCTGTCTGCATCCACATTTATTGGAACTATAATAGACTTTGCATAATTGACTCTCAGCCCAGTGGATTCTGCAAAGGTGTGCAAAAGTGCTTTCAGGGCAAGTAATTGTCTTGGACAAGCTTCCATGATTAGTAATGTGTCATCTGCATACTGAATAATTGGGAAATCTTGACCTGCTCCTTGTGGTAGAGGTAATTTCAGCACACCTTTGTCTTTAGCCTTGTTTAGAATACTCTGTAGCAAATCAGCAGCCAAGACAAACAGAAGAGGGGAAAGTGGGTCTCCTTACCGAACACCCCTCTTACAATGGAACACTTTCCCTGGGACACCATTGAGAAGAACTGAAGATGTTCCTGAGGTGAGAATTCCTTTAATCCAATTCTGCCACTTCTGTCTAAAGCCTTTGTGTTGTAGAATGTCTAGGATCACTTGGTGCTCAATCTTATCAAAGGCCTTTTCGAAGTCCAATTTGAAAATAACCAGCTCCCTCTTTGATTTGTGGCATAGATATAAATACTCAAAAGACCAAGCCAAGCAATCCTGTATAGATCTTGACCTGATGAAACCATATTGGTTTTTGTGGACCAGCTGCATGATGACCTGTTGCAGCCTATCACCCATAAGCTTAGTGATCAGTTTGATGCTGGAATTTAGAAGTGAAATGGGTCGATAATCATTAACAGATATAGGGGTGTCTATTTTGGGTATCAAGGTAATATAAGAGCTGTTAATGCTTCTGAGACAAATGTCCTCATCATAGAAGGCCTGACATAAGGCATAGAAGTCTTGGGCTATTGTTGGCCATCATTTCTTCATAAAGTCAATGTTGAAGCCATCAGGCCCTGGGGATTTGTGAGTTTGCAGTTGGGAAATAACAGTGTTAATTTCTTGCTCGGTGAAAGGTGCTTCTAGCCAATCCAAATTGTCAACCTGCTGTAGGAGGTCAGTGAGATCAAATTGCATTCCTGTATACTCAGTGGTACCCAAGCGATCTTTGTATGCTTGCCATAATAAATTGGCCTTCTGCTCATGGTCAGTCACAGTCTCCCCATTTCGATCTAAGAATGAAGTAATTGCATTTTGTCTATGCTTGATTGAGGCATTACTTGGTAAATAAAAATCTGATGTTTCCTTTGCATTTGCAACCGCACAAATGTTGTTTGTTTCTTTGAGTTTGCAGTCTTTATTCGTTATACTCATTACAACAACGGGCATCCAAAAATTAATTACTACTCCCTCAGTTGTTAAATGTACAATGGTCACTCATAAGTACCAGAAAAATTCTATGAACAATCCAGCAATAACATATTACGTGGCTACCATGTTACTTGGTTTATATCAATAAAACATGTAAGAACCGAGTACGTCAGTATGTATCATATAACATCCTGTTTCTTTATTCGGGTGCATGTATTTCAAGATTCAACCTTCGCAAATTTGGATAAATTTGTTTGGGGAACATGTATTTTTTTAGAAAGTCTGTTTCTTTGTAAAATTTGATAAAAGTAACCGATAATATGTTGATTTTAGTGATAGCATCGTTGAGCTTGTATTTTTAATTGTTTTAGTAGGATCATTATTTCCTAATAAAGGTCAATATTTAGCTTACGGATCACGCTGAGAAAAACTGGGATATATATTTTGGAGGGTAGGAAGTACTAACATGTGGCCCAAGTGATTAACTCATGTCAATGGACTGCAGTCGACGCAAACGACCCCCGCGTCGTCCTCACAGGCGACACGGGCGGCGACCCCGTCCACCACCACTCGATCCTCCTCCGCTCCCCACCCACCTCGCCGTCGCCGGAGCCGGCTAGCGCGGCACAACCCGCGCAGCGGCGAGGAAGGCGGCGGCGGGGTCGTTTTTCCGTTTGCCTTTCCCAAACTCCGGATCTCACGTCAATGGTGGAGGCTACCGTTTCCGATCTTGACGATCCAAGAGGCGTCCATGGCGGCGCCGGTCTGTTGCCGATCCCGACGATCCAAGGGGCGGCAGGCGATGTGTGTCATGATTGGAGGCAACGTCCCCCGTGCGTGCCGCCTCGCCGATCTAGTTGCCATGGCCCATGGCTCGGCTTCATGCTCGACTTGGCGCACCGGATCCTTGCGGCCTCAAGGATGGAGGCAAGGCCGTCCGTCGTGGGTGGCTGGCGCGCCCACATCTGCTCCGCGGCGACCTCACGGTAGCCTGGTCAGGGCCAAGATCAACAACGGTGGACGAAGCTGGCCTTCAAGGTGCCTCTGGGCGGCATCTATGGCCGGCCCCAAGGCTGCGTGTTTCGCTGGACGCCATGGCTGCACCTGTTACTCTGTTAGATCCGAGGATCTGGATGCAGGTGCCTTTGATGATTCTCCTCGGCCGGACAAGTTCTGAGGCTGGACGGCGTCAAGTTGCACTGCAGAAGCGCTGGACACGACGGTGTCCCGTATGCATGTCACCAGGCTTGGATCTTCCATGTATAATCCAATTCAAAGCCGTCTGCTGCTCTTGCACATACTCGGTGAGATCTCCAATTGGATTTGCATGAGGAAGGTTAGGTTTTGAAGGTGAAGGTCCATATTTCAGGGCTAATATGCAAGGAACACTGAAGTTTTGCAAGGCACTTTTGGCTCAGGGGCAGTAAAGCCGTGCATGAGTCGATTTGGACAGTCTGAAGGTAGCGCTCGATCAAGGACATGCATCTAGTGATGAGGGGATTTTCTTTCTTTCTTTTTGTGTGCGCGCGCTCTTTTTCCAAAGCCTGTGTGCGATATGGAAGAGAGTTTTTTCTTATGTAATAAGCATAGCTATATGCATCATTTTAATGCAGAGGCTGGAATATCAATATATTCCTGTTTCTAAAAAAAATGTCAATGGACTGCTTTTTTTTCCAGAGTGATCAGCAAGATGGAGGGAGCCAAGTGCCTTGACTGGAGTCATGAATTCCCTTCTCTGCAAGCTCGCGGTCCTAGTGGGAAATGAATACAAGTCGCTCAAAGGGATTCGCAAAGAGATTAAGTTTCTGGAGAGCGAACTGTGTAGTATGAACACTTTGTTGCAGAGACTTGCAGATAAAGTGGAAATTGATGCACAAACGAAGGAGTGGAGGGACAATGTGCGGGAACTACCCTACGATGTCGAGGATTGTATTGACCTCTTCATGCACCGTCTCGATCCTATCTGTGGAAAAGCTGGGTTCATAAAGAAAGTGGAATGGAAACTGAAGAGACGGCAGCTGTCTCATGGCATCACCGAACAGATACAAGAGCTGAAGGCTCGTGTTATGGAGGAGAGTAAGCATCACAAAAGGTACAGCCTTAATGTGTTCCACTCTAACTCAGAAGCTGATCAATGTACAACTTCATCCGGTGCTAGAATTAGAGTTGATCCCAGATTATCGGCACTCTATATGGAGACAGCAAGACTTGTGGGCATTGAAGCCCCAAAGAACAAAATTATCAGGTGGCTAATGGAGAAGCAGGAAAATATCTCAGATCAACTCAGAACATTGTCAATTGTTGGATGTGGAGGTTTGGGAAAGACTACTCTTGCAAACCAAGTTTATCTTCAAGTCAAGAGCCAATTTGAGTGCAGCGCTTTTGTGACTGTATCGCAAAATCCTAACATGAAGCTGATTCTGAAGAAAATTCTTTCTGATACTGCGGGGATTAATGATGGTATATTGGAGGATGAGCAGTACCTCATCAACAAGCTACGAGGATACCTACATGATAAGAGGTGCGCTGGCTGTTAGCGTTGGTTTATAAAACATACCTATTGTTTAACACTGAGTACACAACTACACATAGTATCCTAAGACAATAAGCTCCTAACGAGCAAAAATGTAAAATGTTTTGTTCGGTTCAAAAAAAAAATGTAAAATGTTTGGTACATAGCATAATGTTTTAGGATGGGGCAACACTGCCTTGCAAGACGGAATCCCTTGTTTGTTTTACATTTTCTATCATTGTGGGTTACAATATATTATTAGCTTAGATTCCTTTTCATAGATGACCACAGACTATTATCTCTCTTACCCTGTAGTATGTTACTAGTGCCTAGCCTACCTAATTGGCAATGAGGCGCTATAGCACCACCCACCTACCACATTACATTTTGCTGCATGTGATCTCTCATGTCTTTGTGATTAGCAAAGCTCTTCTTTGACCTGTATATATCACATTTTCTAAATTCAATCCATCAACTTTGACCCAAATCAGTTAGTCAAGATGTTCCATATTTGACATTACATCCCTGTTGAAACAGGTACTGTATCGTCATTGATGATATTTGGGATGAACATACTTGGAGAATCATTCAGTGCGCACTGGCCGATAACAATCGTGGTAGCAGGATAATCACCACAACACGTATAAATGATATAGCTAAATCGTGCAGCTGTTCCCCCGGTGATCTAGTACACAAAATGAAATCTCTTAGTGCTGTTGACTCCAAAAGGCTGTTTTTGAGAAGGATTTTTGGTTCTGATGAAAGTTTCCCTGCTCAATATAAGGAAGTTTCTGATGGCATATTGAGAAAATGTGGTGGTCTACCATTGGCTATTATTTCTATATCCAGTTTATTGGCTAGTAAATCAAAATCAGGAGACCATTGGAATTATGTGAAAAGATGTGTTAATTCTGAATATGAAAATAGTCCTGATATTGAAATCATGACGTGAGTATTATCTCTCAGCTACTTTGGTCTTTCTCACCATCTAAAGACATGTTTATTATATTTGAGTATATTTCCAGAAGATTATGTTATACGGAAGGATCGCCTTGTGAGTAGATGGGTTGCTGAGGGGTTCATTCATGGGAAACAGGAACAATGTCTATATGATGTAGGAGAGAGTTATTTCAATGAGCTCATTAATAGGAGCTTGATCCAACCAGACATAAAGGATGATGGTCAGGTGAATGCTTGCCGAGTGCATGACGCTATTTTAAATTTCATTGTATCAAGATCAACTGAAGAGAATTTTGTTACTCTGTTCGGTGCTTCAACGCTCACATCTGTTCAAAATAGCAAGATCCGCCGCCTCTCTGCATAAGAACGACAAAGAAAGTGCAATCATACCGACTAATTTGATCAAGTGTCATGTTCGATCACTCACTAGCTTTGTGCGTACTGGAGAGGTGCCTTCTCTATTCGGTTTTTCTGGTTTGCGTTTGCTGGACCTGGAAAACTGTCATGCATTGAGTTCCCATCATCTCACAAATATAGGAAGGCTGGTCCAGTTGAGATATTTGAACTTGAAAGGGACAAATATTAGACAGCTACCCGGAGAGATTGGAGAACTTCAATATCTAGAGACATTAGACATCAGATATACTGGTGTGACAGAATTACCTTCAGCAGTTGCTCGACTTCAGGGATTGGTACGTCTGCTTTTTGATTCTTCTGTCATGCTACCAAAGGGAATAAGCAATATGGCAGCACTAGAGGAGCTATCATGTTTCTCTGTTTTCATGTACTCAGAAAACTTTCTGCGTGAATTAGGTCAGCTATCAAATCTAAGGGTACTAAGAGTGATTTGGAACCACACAGATATTGATGGTGACGCAGGAAGTTACATGGATAATCTGTCTATTTCTCTCAGCAAGCTCGGCAGCTGCCACCTTCATTCTCTTTCTCTTGATATTCGTGGACACGAGGAAGATGAGTTCTCTTTAGATTTGTGGAACCCTGCTCCACATAGGCTCCAGAAACTTCGCATTGACCGATGGCAGCCAATCACTAAGATTCCAAGTTGGATGGGTTCCCTTATTAACCTTGAACACTTAAACCTCTATGTTAGAAAAATTGTCCAGGAAGATGTCAAGATGTTTGAAAGCATGCCTGCCCTGATAACTCTGATCCTATCCTCGAAAGAAGCACCTGAACAAAATCTTATAATCAGCTGCCGAGGATTTCAATGTTTGACATATTTCAAGATTCATTGTGATCGAGCTGGATTGATCTTTGAGGCTGAATCTATGCCAAAGCTTGAACACCTTCATATTGTGATTAGTGCACTTAAAATGAAGTCTCCGGATGGTTGTTTTGATATTGGAATCCAGCATCTTTCCTGCCTCACCAAGATCTACGTCTACATAAACTGTTTTGGTTTGACGGATGAGGAGGTGGAAGCTGCAGAAAATGCCATTAATTTTGCTGTTGACACAAGTCCTAAGCATCCAATACTTCACATTGACAGACGTTTCGCACCCCTGTGAGAAACAGTATTCAAAACGAGATTTATGCATTTCTGCTGTGACGCAGACTGTAGGTATCGGGTTTTTTATGTGTACGCTAAGACACAAGATTGCTACATTTCTATTTTGCACTTCTATGAGTAGTTTGTAAATTAGCACTTTGTCCCTTATTGATAAACTAGCAATGTTTTCTTGAGAATTCACAGATTTATAGCATATTTAGTTTATTCATCTCACCATCATTACTTCTAATGAGTTTTGAGAGTAAATATAGGAAAGACACAATTTTTTACAAGAGCTAAAAATATAATTATTGTACTAGGCTGGACCAGGCCCAATATCACTTTGATATTTTTCAGGTTTCTGAAAAGTTAGGATGATTTTTTTAAAACCTTGGCCAAGTCTGTAAGTTAGCTCCTGCTTGAACCTGGATTACTTGTTCTGGTTCTCAACATTTATTGTTTCTTCAAGCATTAGTATCTGTCACGGCAAACGTGCAACCATGTTATAACGATGAGAAGCTGATTAGTTGAACACAAGAAGGCACGAGACTCGTATGTCGAATCTCTCTCATCTGATCCCTCTGAAAATTTATTTCGATCGACGTTATCAAGCAGTTCATTTAAGTACTTTAATAGCATGGGGACGCTGCAATTTCATTTCTCACAGATAAACGTGCATTTTTCACATGCCATGGCCCATGACACCTTTGTTGTACAACATCACATCGAGCTTTCAAATATGAAATAAAAGAGGGGAATGTTTCTGCAGGCTTGTTTTCCATAAAAATGGACTCCAAGTTACAGCAGCTGACTCGGCTCCGAATCATGTAGCACAAAGATAAAATATAATTGAGCCACGTGCGAAGAACTCAAACTGATTGTCACCATGACCAAAATCCCAACTCTCAAAGTATGCTGGTGGAATCACATCGTCGTGTTAGCATTCATGTGTGTCCACGGCCTCCGCATTTGGAGCACATAATGTTTCCAGTTCCCCCACAACCTATAGTAATTTGAATATCAGCACATATAAATAGTGTATCATATGCATAGCAGGAATACCTATCGCACAAAGTGGCTTTGAATCTTGTTTACCTAGACATCTGACTTTTACGATGATCCCTTGGCTCTCTAATATTGAGTCGACGTACAAGCCAGAACCGGCACAAGTCGCACATAGCACCGCACCTTTAGCTTCGCAACTCAAGCAGGGAGGGTTGTTCCCAACATTCTTCTTTTCCAAATTTAGACCAGCTGGTTTACCAATATCCTCCTCTGGAACAGATTTGTCATAACAGAATAATGCTTCGAGGTTACTCTTACTCTTTTGCAAGTCATAAATTGCACTTGCTCTAATCTGTGCACAAAGAAAACTTATCATCTCGAAGAAAAATGTCATTAATGAATCAGATGACCACTAAGCATAAGTCAATCTGCATGATGCCATAGAGCATAACAAAAGAACACATGTGAAAATACATGTTTTGCCTGACTTGCTATCTCAAGAAACATAATATAGCAGGTTGAGATAGGGAAAAAAAGCAAGACATAATACGAAGGACATAGCTGCATTGAAATAAGTGTGTCCAAGTGTGATTCATTTAGACAACTAGTGAATGCTCAACACTGGATATCAATCAGTATATGCTATCATTTATAAACATCAGTGATAGCACTGAGGTACATTAGCCTAGCAACTCTCTGACATGAAAAGCACACACATTAAAAGATCACAAATATATAGGGTTATGCTATGCAGCAACAATTTATGTTTGGTTACCATTGAGTACTTCTCATATGCAGCAACAGTGTGCATACCATATATGGGATAAAACCCGAGGGAGCTCCAGGCATCATATTTATGCAATGTATTAGGAGGCCGATTCCACACACTTTCTTCTGCTACTAATCAATCTACAGGATTACGTTGCATTGTTAGAACCTAAAATTTCTTACTGCAACCACTAAGTCTATATCTCTTACACATATAAGTTTCTCAAGATCTTGATCACTCTTCCACTTGAACAAAAAGATTCCTAAATGCGAGTTTTCTAGTATGCACCGCATACACTGTTATAAGTTAGTCAAACTCACCTGAGAGCAGTTTTTTCACTCATATTATCATCGCTCGTCATGCACCAAATAATCACACACAGAACAGTTTATCCCTCGCGTGTGTATGACAATAAATTTTCGAGGGCAGCAATTTCAGTATGGAAACATTATACACCGGGCGTGAGGTATCTTTTGGACCACGGCCCATATTCTTTTCTTCGTTCTTCTTTCTTCTTTCGTCTCGTCCTCGTTCTTCGTCCGATGTGACAGAGCGCCGCCATGCTCTTCTCTCACGGCTGCTATGTCTTCTTCCTCCCTCACGGCGAGCTCTCGCCGCCGTCGCCCAAGTGCCCCACCTCTCCTTCTCAGTTGGAATATTTGATCCTAATGAATGGAACAACCAATCCCCACACTTAGAACAACCTATCCTAACCCTAGAACAATCAGCCCCATACCTAGAACAATCGAGCTCCTTGCCTAGAACAATCGACTTGTTAGAGGTGGCGGAGGAGGAGGCAGGCGTCAAGCCGGACGGGAAGAAGACGCGGACTTCACTGGAGCGGAGGTGGAGGCGGGATTGGCGGTACATATGGATTAACGCGTGCACAGTGTCGATTGGAGCCCATTTCAGTATGCACAATACTTGTGGCCAACCAGTTTGATCGTGGAGACAGCAATTGCACACAAATTCTCGAATTTAAGCATGAATTTGACATGTTTGGAGAAGTAACAAATGGAACAGCAAATTTTCAGAGGGCAAAGAATTCAGGAGCATTCCGTGCTCATAAGGTAAATTGCCTGGAGTTAGCTAAATCTTCTGTTCAAAATGTTGCCGGGTGCCTTCTATGTACTAAGACAAGAAAGCACTATCTGGGGGCAAAACAGCACTAAACTGAGGCATCAAAACTGGAACAACATTCGCGGCCAGGGCACAAAGACTCGGAAGCTAGGCTCCACAAGCCGAAATTCTGAATAGGAGAACAAGCAACTCGTTTGGGATTGAGGAATGAGTTCGTCCAAGAATCATCCGAACCTACGTCCGAACCTAAAGGTTCGTTTGCTTTGCGTCATGGAATGAAGTCGTGCGTCACTTGTTCGTTCTCGAATGATGTTCTCGCTAGCCAAAATCTCCGGACGAATTCATTCCAGAAAAACGGCCGGACGAGCCCATTCTGCATGCATGCCGGACCAGTCCATGCCGGACGAGGTGAATCCCTCAACCAAACACGCTGAAGGTTTCCCTACCCATCCATTCCCCCCACCCCGCAGACAAAAACACGGACAGTTCATCCCTCGGAAGGGGGCGAAACAGGAGGGGAGAAGGGGAGTTCACCTTAACCGCGCGGGAGACGGACCGAGGCGATGGGGAGGCCGCTCGAGGCAGCAGCGCCACGGATCGGCGGCCTCGGAACGAC
>LAPY01000754.1:37725-47830 GCA_000970635.1 Eragrostis tef
ACACCCCCCCCCGCCGCCCCGCCGTCCCCTCCGTCCTCGCGCGGCGCGCGCCAAAAGCCAGCCACTGAACGGGACACCAACGGCTTCCAATCGGCAACCTTCCCTACCCTGCCCTCCTCTCTCGGTCTGCACCTGCTGCGGTGGCGGTCTGCTCTCCGTCGCGATGGCGCAGGAGGAGAGGGAGGTCCAGGTCCGGGCCCTCGACGGGCGGTCCACGGCTGTCAGGCTCGCGGCCGGCACCTCCGTCCGGGATCTTAAGGCTGCACTCCGGAGCACGTTCGCTCCCGCGCAGGTCTCCCCCAGCTTCCACCTCTTCCTCAAGGTGCGGCGCAGCAGCCTCTCTCCCAGTCCCTCTGCCTCTAGCACTTTGGCGTCCAGTGTGTTTCAGAGATTGCTTCGCTTCGGCCCCATTGTGGGCATTTCATCATGTTTATACTGTATTATAGGGTGCTAAATTGCGCTTAGAAGGATTTCTAATGTAGCATTAGAAACCTCTCCAGTCTCTATACTTGACGCCCATTATACACGACTACGGAATTCTCATGCTACATTTTTTTTTCTGTTGACGAAGGGTGCTAAATTGCGCTTAGACACTGAGATTGGCGGCATTGGCATTGGTGATGGTGAATTCATTGTTCTCGTTCCCTTTACAAGGGCATCACAAAAATCTTCATCAGTGTGCACGCCAAGTCAAGAGCAGGGCATCAACGCAACAAAAGCACCAGAAGTGTCAGCTGCGGCAGATTCAGCATGGCAGGACATTATGGATGACCTCTCATCCATTCCAACCAGCCCACCATCTGATGCCGCATCAAAAGATTTCTTCTCAAGCCTCCCATATTCAGAGGATTTGACGACATGCCATGGTTCATCAAACGGATCATCCAGGAAAAGGAGAAAAACATGTAAGGAAAATGGAAATGTCTCCCTGGAACCGGAAGCACCTTCCTCGACAGTGAATGGTACATCTGATAAGCGCAACATGAGCAAGAAAAGTGGGGTTGTCAAATCCGCTGCATCATCGTGCCATGTATGTGTTCATTCTTTCATATTTTCTAGATGTCCATGTCAAATTTGAAGTCTCATTGTGCATAGAAGAACTCCATACTGCAGCGTAGTGTTTCTCAACAAAGGAGAATTGCATTGGGCATGTACGTTTCTTTGATAGATATAAATTGTTCCATAGTATTATGGCAGCTTTTTGATTCAGCAGTTTGAATGCAGGGTATGCAACCTTTAGAACCTGCTGAGATGGTTGAACATTTGAAGCAAGGACTTGGAAAGGAGGGACAGGTTTTCACTCTATATAACTTTATTATGACAACTTCAGTGCAAACAAAACCATAGTATGTTCATTATTGAATTTGTGTATGCAGATCGTACATGTCGAAGAGATACCGTCAAGAGAGGCATCATTTGTGGACCTTCCTTGTCATCTTTCCAAAGCTATGAGGGAAGCATTAAATAGTATTGGAATATCTAGGTTGTATAGCCATCAGGTATTGCCGAATATTTCATCTTTTGTTCATTTGTTGGTTGTTCATTGTATGCTGATTTTTTTACCTGTTACAGTCTCAAGCCATAGAGACCTCCATTTCTGGGAAGCATGTTGTAGTTGCAACTTCAACATCAAGTGGAAAGTCTTTATGTTACAACATTCCTGTTCTTGAATCTCTTTCTCAAGACTTGACAGCTTGTGCTCTGTATATATTTCCAACAAAGGTGTCGAAATAACCTACTACATTTTATGAATAATTTATTTGTCACACCAACAGAAATTCATGTGTTTTTTCTTTTGCAGGCTTTAGCTCAAGATCAATTGAGGACTTTACTAGAGATGAATAATGCATTTCATATTGATATTGATGTTAAAATATATGATGGTGATACTCCTAAAGAAGATCGTTTGTGGATCAGGGACAATGCCCGACTAGTAAGTGTTTGCTTTTGGCGCTATAGCATTGTGCTAATTTGATTTTATGTATTCCAGCATGTCTAATCACTTATCTTTACTCTCAGTTCATTACGAACCCAGACATGCTGCACGTGTCAATCTTGCCATATCATGGTCAATTCCAGAGGATTCTATCAAATCTTAGGTAAAAGTAACTGTTTCTTCACGAAGTTATTTTTCAATGATTTATTTCATCATCCAGGGTTAATCCCAGAGGATCTTGCCAAAGTTCCGTTGGAAGAAACTACCTTTTCTTTTCTTCTTTTTTTCTTTTTTTTTGCCAAAGTGCTTGTCTATTTCGTAATGAGATACCATTTTGTCATAATTTGCTTAGGTATATTGTCATTGATGAAGCACATTCATACAAAGGGGCATTTGGCTGCCATACTGCACTTATGATTAGAAGATTGAAACGTATTTGTTCAAATGGTATGTATAATCAGTTGAACCAAATATTTTATTTGTTGATTGACTTCATGAAGTTATTACTTGATCTGACTTCCAAACTTTAAGTCAGCTTCCAAACAATACTGTTCAATTCCTTAGAATTTCTACTTTCTGCTATACCTTTTCAAAATCTGCTAAGTTTAGGAATTGATGATGCAGTTACACATCTAATTCATATAGCCTTTGGGTTTTTTTTTGTATTTGCAGTTTATGGTAGTCATCCTACATTCATATTCTGTACAGCGACTTCAGCAAATCCGCGTGAGCATGTTATGGTATGTTATGCCCTCTTTAGAGAAGCATTGAAAAGCATGTTTGTACCTAGCAAAACTAAACTTTTGTCAATAATTTTGTGTAAACAATATTGGTTCTATCTTACAGTACTTTCCTCCACAAATATGTTTATTTTTATTTGTGTGCGGATATGAACTTTCCCCCCTGTGTGATGTCCCTTTTTTCTTTCAAAAGATATTGCTATGAAACTTATGTTGCTAAGTCTAACAATTACTTACTATATTTGAGCTAATATTGTTTGAGTTAGCGATTTATTATTATCTCTACAAACTTCTATGTTCATCAGCACTTTTGGGAGCATTGCATGGAACTGTGTGTATGATGTCTTCACAAATAAATTCTGTTTATCCCAGGAACTGGCCAATTTAGATCAAGTGGAACTGATTCAGAATGATGGAAGTCCTTGTGGTTCCAAGTACTTTCTCATGTGGAATCCCCCACTGCATACAGAAAAGGAGGGCAGTTCAAAAGGTAGTCCAGTAACTAGACGGTCAAGGTATAGAGGCATACACTCCATTATTACTTGACGTCCAATTTCAGTAAATCCTCCAGATTTCCATGGTAACCTTGTAGTTGATTGGTTTATGATCTCTGTGTGATCATTTGATCACTGATGCCATATCACAATTTCCCAGTTCCATTTTTCACCGAGTTGGAAGTGATATTACCGGATAGTTTATCAATAAATTGTATGGCTCATGATTCAAAATACAGTTTTACTTTAAAGCACCAGATTGCTTGAGATTTTCGAAAGGAAAAAAAAGTGTTTCTTGCCCCCTTTTTTGTGCCCGTCAGAAGACATATTGCCTAGCTGTGAGCTGTGACCCATCATTGTCGAGTACGATGCTATGATACTTAGGTGACAAAACGTGTGTCAAAAGTAATGCTTTAACACCAACTCATGCAATGCTTGAGGCTTGAGCTCCTAATAATGCAAAGAGTCGTCCCTGTTTTCCCCAATCAAAAAGAAAACAGAGGAGTCATCATTCAATATTAGACAAAAATGTTAATTCTGCTGTTCAAACCGACCTGTATCTACATATTTGTAGGATCCAAAATTTAACTGTGCAATTACCCTGCCGTGACAGTAAAAGATGCATATTTAATGCTGCATGTACTAAGTTTACTGCTGCTGCAATGAATGGGTGTTTCCTCCTGTACACAGAAGTATCATTTTGGTTACTATTCCATTGAAACACACTAATAGCACCTATTTTCTTTGCTAGCCCAATAGTTGAGGTTTCATATCTATTTTCTGAGATGGCTCAACATGGGCTCCGCTGCATTGCGTTCTGCAAAACTAGGAAGCTATGCGAGCTTGTCCTAGCTTACACGTAAGTACATGTCTTCTTATTTATGCCACTTTTCAGTTGTCATTGGACGTTTCGCTACATATACGTTTACTTAAGGTGACCTATAAACTTGTGTTATTGTAGGCGTGAAATTCTTCAGGAAACTGCAAAAGAATTGGTAGATTCAATTTGTGTATATCGAGCAGGCTACATTGCAGAGGTTGTTATGTCCTCTCATATTTAACTGTGTTCTGTCATTTGAATTATGACTATAAGCAAGTAAGGATATTGTTATGAGCTGACAGTGGTATAGGTGCAAGAGTCGCAAGAAGGCACACGCAGCATAAACTATGCGTTAAGAATTAGATTTGTTTAGAAACTATGCCTTAAGCATCAGGATTGTTAGTCACCTTTAGGACTCGTTAGTATATTCTTGCATGTCAAGCTTCTTTACTAGCTTACTACTATATAATATTAGCTTGATGGCGTCAATCAAAACTCAGTCAAGACGTATCAATGTATTCTCTCGTCTGGTGTTCACTGTTTTATCATCCCCTTTCTGAGCTGACGCCTCATCAGCATGTACAACATCACCACGGGCAGGAAACCAGCAAAAGCTTGGCCAGAGATCTCCGGTACCTATCCTATCAGATCACTTCCTCACGGACACGATAAATACATCCTTGATATTGACTAGTGACCAGAACATCCATTAATACAAATTTTTGCAAACTAATTCAGTAATTTTGTTCCTTTCTCTTGCCTATTGTGCTCGCTAACTTATCTACTCCACTTCAGTTTCATACATTGAAGATTTCCAATGGGAAATGTGGAATATGAGACTTGGCTAGTTCTGTTACATTGAACAATAGCATGTTTACCCTATCTTCTGCGAACATGCTTTACCATATCGATTCTCTTTTGCTTGGGTTCTGTGTACATCCGTTAGGTTCTCGCATTATCACTAAAAACTTTTTTGCAACACAAAAAGGCAAGAAGGCTGGAAAGACATAAGTGTTGAAGCACTGCTGTTAATGACTGGTAAATGGATGCAAATGAAGTCCTCAGATTTCACATAAAAGACGTATACTAGTCACTTAGCCAGTCTAGGAGAGTTCTTTGCGTGAATTCTAGCTTGAATGTTCCTGAACGTTTCTCGAAACAGGAATATTTTGACACATAGAATATTTATGGCAAATTTGTCTGAAACACACTGAAAAACCGTGGAATTAGCTGGAACACACCACCAAAGTCGATTTCGTCTGGAGCACACTACGAAATCGTGGCAATTGTCTGGAACACACCGCGCCCACTAAAATACTATTTCCGGCTGGGACAGGTGAGAGATTTTTTTCAAAATGACGACGCTGCCCCTCGGACTGAATCTTAGCCATGGTCGAGCCGGACCCGTTCGAGGGAACCAGCAGTGGAGCGAGAGCAGAACCCTAGCCGAACCCCCATCGCCGCCGCCTCTCTGCCCCAGCCATCTTCTCCCTCTCCGACGTCTTCTTCCCCATCTGGGTTCGAATCAACGGCTTGAATGAAGAACGGAAGCGGGTTACAAGAGAACGGTTCGACCTGGTCTTATCCGTCCATGCCCAAAGGGCACAAATGTCCTTTCGCATCAAGTCCCGGCCGGAAATAGTATTTTAGTGGGCGCGATGTGTTCCAAACAATTGCCACGATTTCGTAAGGTGCTCCGGACGAAATCGACTTTGGCGGTGTGTTCCAGCTAATTCCACGGTTTTTCAGTGTGTTCCAGACAAATTTGCCAATATTTATTATACTATCCAATGTACTATTGGCTCAATAAGACATGGTTCACAGGACAGAAGGAAAATTGAGGCTGATCTTTTTGGGGGAAAACTTCGCGGTGTTGCTGCTACTAATGCTCTTGAATTAGGGATTGATGTTGGGCATATCGATGCAACATTACATCTTGGGTTTCCTGGGAGTATTGCCAGGTCGGTGAAAACCGGTCTGTCCAATGAAATTCTGTATTTATCACATCACCCTGCTAATATAGAATTTTAACTTTAGCTTGTGGCAGCAAGCCGGAAGATCTGGAAGAAGAGCGAGAAAATCATTAGCCATTTATGTTGCCTTTGAGGGTCCTCTAGATCAATACTTCATGAAATCCCCACATAAACTATTTGGAAAGCCAATTGAGCATTGCCAAGTTGATTCACATAATCCAAAGGTTTGTAGATCCGTGTTTATTTCATTGACTCATTGATAAGTTCAAATAGGCGAACCTCTGATATTACAAAATTTGGAAATTTCTTACAGGTTTTAGAACAGCACCTTCCTTGCGCTGCTTATGAACATCCCTTATGCCTGCAATATGATGAGCGTTACTTTGGTTCTAGTTTGGATAGTGTAATGACGATCCTAAAATACAAAGGTTATCTCGTTAACAAGCCATCTGGACCTTTCTCTTCAAGCATGTGGAGCTATATTGGACCTGAGGTTTGTTTATTATATATAGTTTCTATTTGGTTATAAAGCTCTTTTGGTTACTAACAAGTTTTTTTTTTGACAGAAAAGTCCTTCACAGACAGTGAGCATACGAGCAATTGAACATGACAAGTACAAGGTGATTGACAGGTTAAATGACCGATTACTTGAAGAAATCGAGGAAAGTAAGGCCTTTTTTCAGGTAATTCTTTTATTATTATTTCCCAAACTGATCTTTCTAATGCTGGCAAAACTGACAGATAAGTTGTTGAATTTGTCAAGAATGCCCATCTTCTATTATAGATCTGCTACTGTATTTTTTCTGGCATTAGCATATGACTCTAATCAAGTATTATTTTTCTTGATTTCAGGTTTATGACGGTGCTGTTTACATGCATCAGGGTGTCAATTACTTAGTTGAGGAACTTGACTTGTCATCGAGAACGGCTTTCTGTAGGAAAGCTGATTTGAAGTATTACACAAAAACACGAGACTACACTGACATCAATGTCATTGGAGGGGAATTTGTATGTTCTCGACAACATTATAAATCTTGCTTCATATTTGTATTAATTGATTTGTCCCCTGAAATGTTTTTGTGCTACATTTTTATTTTTCCCTTTCTTGACTTGATTTTCTCAAGTGTTCCTAGTTTGCCAAATTTTTGAATCCCTTTTCACTTTGACTCCTGTTTAAGGCTTATCTTCCAACGATTGCATGTAAAACTAACTCTGTGAAGACAACTGCCCAAGCAAATGATTGCAAGGTGACTACTAAATGGTTTGGTTTTTATCGCATATGGAAATCAAGCAACAAAATATCTGATAGCCTCGAGCTTAACCTGCCCCCATATTCCTTCAATTCCCAGGTATGTTGTCCAAATGTGATTACGTGAATCTTACTAATTTCATGATACAATCTCCCAGGGATCTTACATATTCTGTATGATGCCTTACTAGGCTGTTTGGATACGAATTCCCCATCCAGTAAAGTTAACCATTGAGGAGAGAAACCTACAGTTTCGAGGTGGCTCACATGCTGCTTCGCATGCACTCCTGAACATAGTGCCTCTGTAAGTCACTTAATTCATTTATATGATCAAGTAATCATTGGTCCAACAATATTGATGTGTGGTAGGTGTCTTTTAAAAGAAATTTTCTGGACAAACTGGAATAATTTGGTGCAGTAGTAATATTTATTTCTTGGTCTATATCAGGCTCTTGTAGCAACTGGTGAAATTAGTGCTTTTGCTTATTTTGATTTGCTTTAGTTTAATTGTCTGTGCTGACTCTGCATATATTTCCACAGGCATTTGATGTGTAGTGCTTCAGACATTGGAACGGAATGTGCGAATCCTCATGAAACCCGTGGCATCCCGGATAGGATTCTGTTATATGATAGACACCCTGGTGGTATCGGCATAGCATCACAGGTAAATTGTCAACTGATCAATATCGTGCGGGTCACATTTTTCATTTAGAAGGATAGGGGTTGATGCTAATTTAGCACTAATGCTCAAGTTAATACGAAGTTTGGTGTGCATTATCTTTAAACTTGAAAGAAATAGCATACTCACCGAGAGCAACCAGTTCTTTCTACCATTCACCATTAATTCAGAACCATAATAGCATGTGAAGGATTTTTCTGACTCCGTGAAGAATTATGTTTTTAATAATGCAGGTACAAAGCCTCTTTGGAGAACTTTTAATAGCTGCTTTAGAACTTGTTTCCACATGCAACTGCACTAGTGCTGCTGGCTGTCCAAATTGTATCCAAGTAAGACTGAACTTACGGTGTGCTGAACTCATAACTTTGGATGGAAGATAAGGTGTTCCATCTAACACGCTTGTTCTATTTTTCAGTCGCTGACATGCGGTGAATATAATGAAGTTTTGGACAAGGAGGCAGCGATATTGATTCTTAAGGTACATGCTTCATGGCTGCTGAAATTTCGTACTCAGCTTCAGTCACATTGCAGTGGACATGATCTGAGACAGTTTGTTGGTTGTGTAGGGAGTAATCGACCACGAAAGATCATATTTTGAAGCGGAGGATGCTTCTCATCGAAGCTGATGCCGAAGCTGGTTTGGCACGCAGCTAGTTTAGAACTATTATTCGATTGTCATTCGAGATTTAAGTTGTAATTACAGTTCCAGTCACATTTACGAAAGTTCATTTGTATAATAATCATTTCGATAACAACCAAATCGCTGCAGTTACATCTCAAAAGAAAGAGAAAATTGCAAGCTGTTTGTGCATTTTAGACCGAAGGATCAGTCCCATGTCTAACAGCGCAGCTCATAAATGATCTTCAAGTCTTGAAGTTTGAAGATAACGAACAAAATTTTAAGTGAAGGCCTTCAGAATATGCACGTTAAGGCGGAACCAATTCTCGATAAACAATACTTGCTCCCGAGAACGTCAGGCCGCCAGTCACTCGCTGACTCGCGGGCTCCGCGGCTCGTGGCTGGTAAAGCTAGAGCACCAGCGGGCGAGCAGAGTTGCCGATACTAGCAGTCGCAGCGTTTGGTTTCAGCGCTTGGCCACCATCGTCCGCCTTTCATCTGAAGGACACGGTTAATTTTTGTGCTAATAACATGCTTAAGCATGAGCGGGCCCCCCTCATGACCTGAGCCCAAGACGCTCTGCATGTCAAGCGCAATTGGGCCATCAAGACAGGCCTGCTGCCTGCCATCCTTCACGTTCAGCGTTATTCGACTGTAGGTTTCTGCTTCTATCCTGTTCGCATCGCCGCCGCTTGCCTGCTGCAAAACGCCCATCATCCCCTAGCACTGGCTGCCAAGCCATCAAGCATGTGCGAGCTCCTAAAATTGGTATGCATTGTGTTTTCTCCCAGGTAATCTCTTATTTTATTACGATTAGACTTAAGTTGATCAAGTGGGGGCAGGATTAACTGTTGATGATGCCATTTGTAATCTTAGTCCCTCTTCTATTTATTTCGATTTGAGCATGAAGAGGATTGGGGCAATTGATATTTTTTATAATCCAATTGTTGGTTTAAGGCCCGGTGATAGAGCTGAAAATCCAAGTGAAAAATCCTGATAGCACTATCAATCCTGTTGAAAAGGCGTACTTGTCTCCGGAGAGATCAGAGATGTTTTCTTCTTGCGAACTTAGATGGTGGTCTATGTTAAAAAATAATTGGCAGCAAGATTAGTTGTGATGATATTATCAATTATGATCTAGCAGTTCCTCGCAAAGGCCAATTCAAGTTAACAGAGTAATTGTTGCATTACTGGTCTTTATGTTGGAGGTAATTAGTAGACGTCTAACACTCATTTCTATCATAGAAAGTGCATTGTTACGACTTCTGCGTATATGCTCCTTTGTGGCTGTTTTTTTCTCAAGGGAATGATTATTTACTATATCGCAGTGCTGGGCAAATTGCTTATTAAACTTTTTTTAAAGGCTCGAACAGTCGGTGGCTTGGCCCCCTCTATGTCTGAATCCTGGCTCCGCCCCTGCACGGGCGAACTCCGGAGTATGTCTCAAGCAAGTCGCGCGGCGCCGCCGGCAAACCGTTGGCTGCGTCCTCCTGCCACCGCGAGCGCCAGCGGCCAGGGATCATGAGGCCTCCGCAACGTGCATCAGGTGTGGAGACGCGCGGAACAGCTCAAAGAAAGAGGAGGACACCGACGAG
>LAPY01000754.1:81264-94059 GCA_000970635.1 Eragrostis tef
GCGTGGGGTCCGTCGGATGGCGCCAGACCAGCATTGAATGGAGGAGACTCGAGCGACAATTCAGAAGATTTTTCCTGTGTTTAATATTTGGCCAAAAAAAAGAGTTTTCTTTATGCTTGACAGCTTGAACAATAATTATTTCCTATCACACTATCATTCTTCAGCGTTTGCGAAGAAAAAGTTGATCATTCTTCCAAAGAGGTGTGCTGGCAATGCAAATCATGTTTACTAGTATTGTTCTGTTTGTTCTGTGGGCGCCGAGTGGCCATCTTCAGTGTACTGCCGGCGTTGGTTGAGATCCGCACTCCGCTCATTCGTGTGTGCGCCTCCCTGTGTTGGTACCAGGGACACAGGGTGAACCGGTGAAGGCAACAAGGCAAAACGTGGTCGGATTAGGAGGCCAACGACCACAGAATAAACAATGCTAAAGGTTAACCAATGTGTTTAGTGCCCTTTTGGTTGATCGCAGGCGTGCTGGCGTAGCAATCTGGAACAGGAAAAAGGGGCCTCGCCTTTCCTCCGAAGTGCTGCACAACTCATTCGTCATACGCCGCAGTCATACTCATCCAAATTACAGTATATAAATAAAAAAAAAAGCATTGGAACCTTCCTGTATCCTGCAAGTACTCCTAGCAACGTTCTGTAAAAGGCGGTCAGCTTCCTCTGCTCTGTATCATCCTCTTCCCCTCACATGAAGAGAATCTTGCATCGGATTGCTATCAGTCGCCACGTTCCAAACACGGATGGCGATTACGTTGTCAGTCAGAATGGGGAGAACGAATGCTAGCAGTAGAAGATTCGACGACGGTGTGATTTGTCAGTAGCGAGTGCAATGCCGGGGCTGTGCGCTGTGGCCTGCAGAATGACGGCGCGGTCCTCGCGCCGGCCGTGGAAGAAGCATCCAAAAACACGAGTGAAACGCCAAGCTGTTGGCGTTGAAAACCCGCGTGCACGCGAGCATGTGTGCCATGGCCGATGCCAAGCCAACCACCGGGCCGGCGAGGATGGCGGCGTCGTGCACGTATTCCTGCGTCACTCACCTAACACGTTGCCCCTTGCCCTTGCGGCGTTTACGCGACGCCTACTGTCTTCTAGTACTAGTACGTTTTCTTCTCCTCGCTGTGAGTTGGTGTCGGTGCTCCGCTCGCTCGTACTAGTACCACTGTACTGGTGACTATGAACAAAGAGGTGAAAGCGAAGTGAACGGTCAGGTAATCAGGTGGCACGTCCATGTCTGCACACTGCGAAGCACACATGTCCGTCCAATCGCCTCCGCCAATATCGAACATTTCCCTCGCCGTACGCAAGCAATTTTCAGTCGTCTAATGTGCAGGTTTATCCGGACTTCTTCGATTTTACGTACATTTTCAATGCGCACGATGTGATTGTTTGTAGCAAATGACTCATGCAGAGCGAAAAATTAAGCGCATTACGTCTTCAAATCGCAAATGTCTGATGTCTACGCCCCACCCTTCTTGATATTGGATTGGTTGTACTTAATACAACCACAAAGCGTAATCCTGATCGATTATGATTGGCTCTCAATCTCGACAAAACACTAGAGGAAATTCCGATCGGGTGTACCAACTCGAGCATCAAAGGGGAAGCACGGCAGCCGTGGTGGAGTGACCACTGTTCGCCCTGTGAAACAACAGACAACGACTAATGATTAACGCGCGCCAGAAAATTCACAAAACGAGCAAGAAAAGAAGCATGGAAGGCGAAACCTCGCTTTCGGAAGAGCAGTGTGAGGTCATCACCCACTGACACTGTACCTGAATCGCTACACAGGATCGTGCTACTGCTACTGCTTGGAGAAGCAGAGCAGGTGGCCGTGTTTTGCCTGCAGCTGATGGCGGCCTCAAAGTGAGCAGCCAGAATAAGCGGCGCCTTATACTACTGCATGTACTGTACTAGCATTGGGCAGTCTCAATCTCAATGCATGAAGGAATCACAATTCACAAGTTCCATGAACCGGGAAGGAAGCAAGATCCCGGAATATAGGGCAGGAAACTTTAGGCGCACGGGACAGCCTGCGATGCCGAGGAAGGATCTTCGGATGAACTAATGAGCTCGGCTTCAAGAGCACACTCAAATCGACCTCGCAATGATCGCCTGCTGATTGAGCTTGCTAGCTGAAAAGTTCCAAAGCTTATGGTGGATCATGAGAAGAAGGCGGTGGTCATGGAAGAACGGGCTAGCTGAAAAGTTCCAAAGGATGAAGCTAGCTGAAAAGTTCCAAAGGATGAAGCATAAGAAGCATCTCTTGAACTGTGCAACGTACTGTTTAGTTTTCCAACCTAGGAGCATCGACAACCGACCGAGAGGAAGCAGGATCCCGGAGAAAAAGTAGTGGACGCTTTGGCTGCACGGTACAGCCTGCAAAGCCGATAATCTTCAGATAAACTAGTAGTAACGAACTGCGTTTCAATGTCACGCTCGGAATTGACCTTGAGTTGATTCCCAAATGATGATGATGATGATGATGATGATGATGATGATGGAGCAATTAGCATGAATAATCAGGGGTCTCATGTAATGGTGGTCCATGGCGCCGTTGAGTATCATCTCGAACGCACGGGCGAGCCTGAAAAATTCGGACGTGACGGCATGGCACTGGTGTGGAGTGGCGTAGCGTTGAGATGGGGCCGTTTCGTGGTGACTGAGCGACATGGCCCGAACATGCGCATCAGGTCTGAACCGGATTGGTGTGGCATGCATTCGAATGAACTCTTTTCTCAAAGCTTGATTATAACCAGGCAGAGGAGGTTCTGTGGCATGTGTTTGAAGAAAGCAAAAAGGAACAAAACCAGCAGGACGCTAAACCCGTTTATAACATTGAGTTCCCGTCCTTTCACATTCAGGCCTATCGCAGCTGCAAACACAGGCCGAGGCCGAAGAGATGCAGAGGCCTCTTAAGCTTTCATCAAGCGAGGGCTCTGCGTATCTTTAACTACTCCTTCACAATACTTGATGAAGGTAGATCACAGATAAACAAGCATGAATCAGTTAATTACATACAAAATGGAATACCTCGTGGATGCACACAAAACGACAGAGTCTCAATACCATAGCAGTAAAAAAAAACAGCAAAATCTTTATGTACATGCAACGATTCTATCAGACATAACTATTCCACATATACAGGATTTTTACATTTAAATAAAACCCGCATTAAATTATTCTTAAAGAACATTTAGGTGGAATCTGTTCAACATGTCTTCTAACTACTATATGAATCAGAGACATGTATGTTGCTGTTTTTTCGTGAAGACCTTTACCGCAGTAAAAACCTACTGCATACACGGTGACAAGCTCCAATGCTGGGGCGCTTTCCAAGAGGTGTACAAGAAATTCAAGTTGTCCCTTTGATCCTTCGAATCCAGTGATAGTTACATCCTTCAGATGATTATACAGGCTGCCCGGAAACCTCCTGAGAGGATCATTATTGATGTATAAGAAAGAAAGCAACAACGTTAAACTGCAAATCACAACCAAAAACAAAAACGGTCAGCAAGAGTTCAAAGTGCATATGAAGAAACAAAAGTACAGATGAGCAACATTTTCGTGTATACAAAATTTACGGCTTGAAAAATTGTACGTTAGTTTAAGCTAAGGAAGACAGCATTCCTTTGGTAGTTTATATAACAAGTCAATCTCCATCCATCAAAGTTTAATGATAGAAATTCAGTACAGATACGAACTATGTCCGTATAGAAGCAATAATAGCATTGTAAGACTTCAGACGAAATATCAAATCAGAAAGAACTGGAGGCTATTATGATGCGGAAGTCCGTGAAGCATAAATTCATCCAGCACAGCTGTTGGAATACCAGTGTTCCAATGGTGTCGTTAAAGGTCAAAACCAATTCTTTGTTATTACATAATCAATTGCTACACTGATACTTTGATTAAAAAAGGTATACGAAGATCGGAAAATATCAACATATTCACAGTTCACAAAACCAGAGTCCTTAATCACCTAAAAGAACCATCAGGTCCACTGCAAAAGATTTGTGCTAAGCATATAAAACTATTTTATTTTTAATACATGAAAGAATTAATAGTAAAGGAGACAGAAAATTACTTGTATATCTAGATTTTCAATGAAAGGAGCAGCCCTCAGAAAGGAGACCAAAGACATGGTGTCAACATCGTGATCGAATAACGACAGCAAGCATAAATGCCTCAGTCGAGAAAACTTGCATGGGTTTTCTATAAAGCAGGGCATCTGGAACATAAACAGTCATAAGTCAGGATACAAGAAAACAGAGTATAAGCATTCAGAGGGCATTATACGGAAAATGAGCCAGAACAATAATTCAAATAACAAGTTGTCCTAAAAAAATGCACATCCACTTTATCAAGCCTAGAAGCTTTACTGAGGTCAATGGGCACCATCGCTCCTTCATAGATAAAAGTTGCGAGCTTCACAGAATCCAGTTCTATTTTATGTACCCCACAGTTTGCGACACTCAAATATAGCAGACAGGGCAGTGGATGATCCACCTTCAGTCCATCGTCCAGAATGCATCTTACAAGACTCAAACACTCAAGACTACAACAGTTTGACAGCAAAGCTTGAAAACCCTTTCCATCAGCACGCACTGCATGTAAGTCGAGCTTCTTTAGGTTTGGAAACCCTCCGAACTGATTAGGTGGCCTCAAACAAACAAAGCTAAGCTGAATATGCTGCAGACGGGATAAACTTTCACTGCCCAAAAGTTCGAATGGAAATACGTACCGGTCGTCACATTTTTTATAACTTGCTGGAATCAGATCAAAACTTAGAAATTTCGTCCTCGACGTTATAGCAAAACTAACCCAACCATTGAGATGATCAACCAACATGGAGTCGAAATCAAATTTGATTGCAAGCTCTTCAACCACCTTCCCCTGGTACTGTAGCAAAACTGCATTGACATTAGCAATGAATTTCTGAGTACGTTGTTGACCTCTAAGCATATTGCCACACATTGTAACGCCATCCAACCTTAGCTTAGGACAGACTGCCCACAAACATCTCCATTTTGTTGATAGGATACTAGTCTTAACAACCTCATTCTGAGGTAATTTTGATAAAATTGTGCCTAGAACATCCTGCAAGAATGGGATATCACACCATGTTAAGTTCAAGAATGATGCTTACAACTGAAAAGGTTTAAGTTCAAACGTACCTCTGGAAGCTTTTCAAGTTCACTTTCTCTCCTCCTTTTGCAGATTGGTGTCAGAGTGGAGATATTGGATGCAATTTCACAAATAGTATTGTTTTCTGGTCCCATTAGATCATCTAGTTTTCTCTTCTGATTGATTGGTCTGGGAAGGGAATCATTTGATGATGATCTACTCCAAACTAGAATGTTTCCCATTCCTGTGTGTTGCAAGCCTGAAATGAACAAGGTCAGATTCTCATTCAGTCCTACTAGAAGAACATGATATGTTGCATTTTGATGAATAGGAAAAAGATATAGATCCTAATAGTGATTGCAATAGTAAGTACAAACAATCAAATAAAGTCACCCTCAGTATCAGAACCATGGCAAGTGCCACGAAGCCTCGGGAGACCATGACAAGCTAATTTGTGGACATGGTAATGTGCATGAATCAAAACCATTCCGATATCGATGCTTTATGTCTAGGTTTAGCAGGATAAATAATTACACAAAATATGGCCTAATACATTGGGGTTTGGGGGACAGATGGTGAGGCTGGTGCATCTCAGCTGTGTTATCTTGCTTGAAAGTTTCGAAATGAAACAATTTGCTGTGGTGGCAAGTAATAAAAATAAAGTTTATTTTTAGAGGAAACTGAAGCAGCCCACCTAACCAATCCAACCAAAAGCCCGAGCTGATGGAAGGGGCGATGGGCTATTACTTATAGTCCAACACCCCCCCGCACGTGCAGCTCACATGGCGCACGGCAGCCTGTGGCGCAGCGTGGGAAATATATGGGGTGGCGCAGCGGAAATGCGGAACCTGGGGCTCGAACTCGAGACCTCCTGGCTCTGATACCATGAAGCAGCAAAGGGGCGATGGGCTATTACTTATGTGGATGCAATTTCACAAATAGTATTGTTTTCTGGTCCCATTAGATCATCTAGTTTTCTCTTCTGATTGATTGGTCTGGGAAGGGAATCATTTGATGATGATCTACTCCAAACTAGAATGTTTCCCATTCCTGTGTGTTGCAAGCCTGAAATGAACAAGGTCAGATTCTCATTCAGTCCTACTAGAAGAACATGATATGTTGCATTTTGATGAATAGGAAAAAGATATAGATCCTAATAGTGATTGCAATAGTAAGTACAAACAATCAAATAAAGTCACCCTCAGTATCAGAACCATGGCAAGTGCCACGAAGCCTCGGGAGACCATGACAAGCTAATTTGTGGACATGGTAATGTGCATGAATCAAAACCATTCCGATATCGATGCTTTATGTCTAGGTTTAGCAGGATAAATAATTACACAAAATATGGCCTAATACATTGGGGTTTGGGGGACAGATGGTGAGGCTGGTGCATCTCAGCTGTGTTATCTTGCTTGAAAGTTTCGAAATGAAACAATTTGCTGTGGTGGCAAGTAATAAAAATAAAGTTTATTTTTAGAGGAAACTGAAGCAGCCCACCTAACCAATCCAACCAAAAGCCCGAGCTGATGAAAGGGGCGATGGGCTATTACTTATGGTCCAAAACGGTGAGGGAGCTCAGAGGGTTGATATAGTAGTACCTTAATATAAATATAAATATATATCTGGCTCCGGTCGAGTCGCTCGTCGGAGGTGAGGCCGGGACCGAGCTAGGTTTGTTCGTCAATCGCTGCCCATCTGATCTGAAAGGAGGAGGTGCAAAGGTTTTGAGGGGGTGCAAATTTGTATATGCGGAAAGGGCAGAGGGGAAAAAGGGCAGAGGCGCATACTCTTCGATTTGGACGCGGAACGTCGGGTCCGATTCAATCTCGAACACTCACAATATCCATCCGGCCCTGTTTGGATCACGGGAAAGCAAAGGAAAATAACAAGAATCCGCTTTCCTCTGTAATGGCAACAATTTGGCCGTTTACAACAAAGGAATCGACAATTCCTTTCCTCAGGAATTATGTAGGCGGATGTTTTTCCACAGAAATGAAAATCCGCTCTGATCTCCGGGGTTACTTCTCCTACGCGTAAGCCCGAGACAGAGTGTGCGAACCTGCTCTGCTGGCACCGTATCTAGAGTAGCGTAGTAGAGTAGCGTCTCCGCCATCCCTCGACGCGCTGCTGCCTGCCGCCGGCCTCGGGTAGCTCTACTGGATTGAGAGCAAGAACGACGAAGAGGAAGGATGAGAAAGACCGCGAACGGCCATCGTACCTCCTATGCGACCTACCAGCCCAATATTCCATCAAATTCGGCCACCTAAACCAATTTAGCCAACCAACCGACTATCAATATTTTTAAATAACTGTTTCAATATTTTTATCAATCGTCTGTCAACATTTTTTAACAAAAACATCAACATTTTCGTTAAAAATGTTAACATAGTACATCTAAAATGTTGACAAACAAAATGTTGACAGAATTCATTCAAAATATTGACAAAAAATTTTAAATTCAAAATATAATCATATTGGATCTCATTTTGTAAAATTAATTATAACAAACACGTAAGTTCAAACAGATTCAAAAACGGATTTACGGTTTAGGAGAAAAATGTATTTAAAATTTGAAATCTGTTTCCTTTTCTCCCTCCTCCCACCCGTTCCAATCAGAACGCGCTACGTGCTTAGATCTGGTCCTCTCACTTTTCACCACTGCAAATCTCAACCGTCACTCAAATCTCAAACACTGACCTATCATATGTTAACTGTAGGCCGTCCTATATATAGCATTGGCCAACGGCCATTGCGCAACGGCCCGGTCTAGCCCAACCACACGGCCATGTTGGGAAGGGAAAGTGCGTTTGCTTGGCGCCAAACAGAGGGGTAGGAAGATAAAAAAATAAACAGAGGGGAAGGAACAGAGGAGCCCTGGCTGCTTATCACTCCAAACCGAAACGTGAAGGCTGTAAAGCAAGCAGCGAGTTTGACGGTCCGGGTCCTGCTTTTCAATCTGTGCCTGACGAGATGGAAGAAGAGGCAAAGCAAATACACATCACTTAACCTGTTCTCAATCTGCTCGTGTTTGACTACCATGAACTGAATTTTTTAGGTCATTTTTAAGCGTGTGAGGTGGTTCACGCTCTATGTTTCATGATCTTTTTTCATGCATTTCGGCCATGTATAGAGATTGAATTAAATTTAGATTTGAAGTTAGAAATTTGGACCTAAGTTCCCAGCTAAACGAACAGAGATTCGGCAGGTGATATTTCCGCAGCTGGCGCGTTTCGTCGAGTCCGACTCCGACAGCGTTGCCGTTGTATTGTTACCTCTTGGGTTCTCGTGGCGAGCGTTGCCCGCCAATTCGAATTTGCTTTTCGAACCCACCGCACCGGACCGGCCGAGCACACCAAGCCTCTCGGAGTCGGAGTCGGAGCACAAGCGGCACATCAAGCCTTCTTCCCGCTCTCTGTTTCAGCCGCCGCCCGCCCCCAAACCTTTTCCGCCGTCCGCCGCCCGCTCCTCCAAACCCTACCCGAAGGAGGAGGGGTCATCTTCACGGGGAGGGCGAGGCCGCGAAAGCAGTCGCAGTTTGGAGCTCCGTCGCCTCCATCACGAGGGGACGGGAGGCGCATGGACGCGCATTACTCCTCCTCGGCGACCGCTTCGGTGACCAAGGTGACGCCGTGGCAACTGAGATTACGGGTGGGATTTGGTGTGCGATTTCAATCTGATCACGTGCCGGATCGTTCGCTGCTGTGCTGTGTGCTGTCCGCGGTTGGGGGGATTTAGGTTGAAATTTCTGCGAGGACGTTTTGGTTTAGGTTGGGTTTACAGGTTCGATTATTTTCCAACAAAAGCACAACACCGCGTCCATCCATCATATTCGAGCTCCCGTTTCATTTTTACTACTTGCCCAGATAAGGTGCATCAGCCTGACCATGTGCCCCCCAAAACCCACTGTATTAGATCATTTTTGTGTACTTATCTAGCCTGCTAAACCTAGACAGAAAGCATTTATCATGACCACAAATTAGCATGTCATGGTCAACCTAGATTTTAAGGCACTTGCCATAGTTCTGATACTGAGGGTGACTTAATTTGATTGTTTGTACTTGCTATTGCAATCACTGTTAGTATTTGTATCTTTTTTTCCCACATTGATCAAAATGCAACGGATCTTATGCTTCTGGTAGGACTGAATTAGAATCTGACCTTGTTCATTTCAGTCTTGCAAGGTACAGGAATTATTTATCCTGCTAAACCTAGATAGAAAGCATATACTATATCGGAATGGCTTTGATTCATGCACATTATCATGACCACAAACTAGCTTGTCATGATCTCCCTGGATTTTACGGCATTTTCTTTGGTTCTGATACTAGAATGGAAGGTTAATATATCAACTTTTTTTATTATTATTTCAGACTCTGAATCACGATGTCTATTCGGAACACTTGGCTGGTTTCAGTTCGGAGTTTTTTGGTGGCGCAGGCACATAGCGTGAGCACAACGGCTGTTTATTTGTCGGGAGGAAGTGCAATGGTGCGTGACCTTCACTCATTTATGGCGACAACGCTCGGGACTGAAAAGTGCCATACATCAACTCTTTTGCTCAAAGGGTTCTGAATCGCTGGAATACAGAGGTACGATGCATTGAGGATGATGTTACTCTTGGTGCTCAAGCTCAAGACAGATTGATTGAGTCTCACGCCATCGAAGATGTGTCTGCTGCTGTAGTGGCCAAAGGTGCCTTGGATGCTCAGTACATGTTGACTGATTCTCACACTATCGAAGGCGAGTCTGCTGCTATAGTGATCCAAGATGCTTCAGATGACTCTCCCGCTGCGAATGATGCAAGGAATGAGGAACAACAGACTTCTCTGGTTTCTTCTCCTGTCCCAGATCAACAAAGTGATGGCCAAAAGATGCATGCTGTCAACCTAGATGTCCCTGAACTAGTCGAGTCTTCTATGCAGAGGAGCTCTTCTTCTGGTGCTCTGAAGAACTGTGAGTTGCTGCAGTTTGAATGTGCAGATGATGGGGAACACGTGAGTAGGATGATATCAAATGATGGTGATTTGGATTCGGTCCTATCTGAGGTGAGAGAAAATCCAGATGTTGCATTCACCATTGATGTGTCAGCGGATGTTTCAGTGGCAAGAACCCTTTCGCTCCTAAATTTCTTCACTACTAATCAACGCAAAGGCATACAGTATGGGAAGAATTTCAGATGCAAGCTTGCACAAGCAGACGAAATTAAGAAGAAGATGGACAATGCTAAAAAGCAGTATGCTGAGTTAATGGCTGCTGCACTGGAGCAGCTGAATTTGGCTAACAACTATAAAGCAATGCTGGATAACCAGCAGATATCACCAGGTTAGTGTTAGCTAATCCTCTCACATAGCCCGTACATAGTTTGCTTTCAGCACTTTCAGTTCCAGCAGTTAGCAGTAGGAGCCGTGCACAATTCTGTTAGAGAGCCGAGCTCACATTGAAAGAAAAGGTGGTCAATGGTTTCTTTCTGCCCACAAAAGGGGCAGTTTTCATTTCCTTTCCACCCTCTCCTCGTTAGAACATCTTTTGTTAGAATGCTTCTTTTACTCAGAAGCCACAAGAACACTTTGATCTTCAGTTTGATTCTTGTACTGCCCTTTTATTTCTTTTTACTATGCTGAAACAAATTCTATCTACATTGCAGGGAGTGGAAGAGTATGCAAGAAGCGCCGACTGATGTAGACCGCTACGAGTCCACTCTGTACATTACCTGAAGGTGATCACGCTATACAAATAATTTCATCATTGCTTAGTTTTGCAGTACCAAATTGTTATTATAAATTATTCTGTTTATCGATCATCCTGCTAAACTGCAATCTTTTATATTTTCCCGTGATGTGCAGTATGCCAAATATATTTATTCTGCTGTCATCTTTTATTGTCATTGGGCTTTATTTTCTAGTAATGACAGAGGAGAGCATGTATTTTAGTATTTCAATTATTTAGTGTCTAAAATTACTAGTTTATACAAAAGTATAATGGTACTGAAAATGGTTGTTAGCTTACAACCAAGTATTGGAAAACTTGCTCTCTCTTTTTTTTCTACAATTATTATCTTGGTAACCTATATGCCCTGGACGAGATCATGAGAGAGGGTCTTTTCTTGTAAGTTAATTGGTACCTTTTGTGTAATTATGTGACTCTGACTAAATTTTTCCTTGATGTGCAGATATGTGGAAATCTTGATGCTCTCCAATGGAAATCAAGCATTGTCCAAACACAGTTCAATGCAGTAGGACCTCGTGACAATCCATAGTTGAAACATTGTTGTACCATAGCTCTAAAGCATTATAGTTTTGTGATGAGAAAGTTGGCTCCACCTAATGCATGGTTGTATAGTACATAGTCAATAGTTCACTACAGTTTTTTGCAATTGCTTGAAGTTGAGGTCCTGGTAGTTAACTACACTTTACAGTAGATACTGGGAAGTTGAAGATACTTGTAGCTAACTACTGGGATATGTCTAGTTCTCTGACACGTCTTTGTTCTGTACTAGTTATAGCCAAGTAATATTGAGCTGCAAGCACAAATCTCTATTGCATATAAGTGAATTTGGAATTATTTTTCCATGAATGTTTTTTGGAAGATTATTGTGCGCTATCCATTGGATATATAACTCAGCAGCCCAAAATCATATGGAGTGATTGCCGTTGTCTTTGACGTCTATTTGAAGCTGCGTCTAGGTGTGTTACATGTGGCGGAAGTGTTCAGATGGCAGCACGGGGCTACTTGTGCCGTGGGATCCTGGCACCAGTTCTTCTGTTGCCATGCGTTTCCCAAGATCGTTATCACTCCTTTGGAATGGAGGATTTTAGGAAAGAACCCAATCCAACATACACTGTGACCTCTTTTTTCTCATCCCGTCGCTTAATTAGGATTGAGGCAAAACGGACTTCGTTGTGGCTAAGCAAAGAGTTAAAACACAACCTCACCAGAGATCGATCCGAAAGACATGAAGCTTCCCGTCCCCAATACCCGCGTCGGCACCAAGAAGCGGATGGCCGGGAGCGCGGCGGCCGATCCTCGGGGCAATTGATTACACATCATCAATAAGAGGTGAAGTCCAGAAAACTTTGAAAATGTTCATTTGTTTTACAATTCTCTATTTTGCAAATTCATTCTCTATTTTATATTTTTTTTCATGTTCCTACATTTTGCAATCCTGCATTCCAAGCCTCCGAGTCAAAAGTAACATCCAACATACTGATGTACGGAAAAAATTACACTAACATAAACGAGCCGACATGTAGCCTGAATGAGATCACTCTGTTCTCAGTTACACACTCTTGCACGCGTGTTTGAGAGTTCCACGCCCATCTCCATCCTACTCGTACCTGTAGATGAACGACACGGTGGCCACTTGCCAAGCTCCTCCTACTCGTACCTGTAGATGAACTCGGAGTTGCCGACCATGGCGTTGAGCACCTGCGACACGAAGAAGCCGGTGCCGGCGAGGAACGCAATAATGAGCAGCGCCGTGATGGGGTTCTTGAGCAACTCCACGATGGGCTGCAGCACCGTGTACGCCACCCCCGTGCTCACCGTCAGCGCGTACAGCGCGTACCGCCGCATGTTGTCCCAGAACTCCTCCACCAGCGGGCCCTCGGGGCCCAGCGCATGGGCCGGGCCGGCGGCGGACAGCGCGAGCGCCGCCGCCCCGCCCGC
>LAPY01000754.1:99976-113090 GCA_000970635.1 Eragrostis tef
CCATGTTTTCAAGTCGTCTAGTCGATCCTAGTCGCCATGGGACCGATCAGGCCGATTAATCGCAATTAAGCAGTTAGTCGGCCTGGTCGTAAGAGTAGACCCTAGTCGCCATGGAACCGATCAGGACGACTAATCATGATTAATCGCGATTAATTGGACGACTTGAAAACATGGTGGCAAGTCGGTCCGCCTGCCCGCGCCACATGCGCAGCACACACCTGTCCGCAGCGCCACACCGCGCCAGCCCTTCCGCGGCGCATTCCTTCCCACAAAGCAGCGCACACCCGTCCTCCAGCCTTCACACAGGACACAGCCCGCTCAGGAGATGCCAGCCATGATGGTTAGGGTTAGGAGCAGCTGAGTGGGTCAGATTTGGGGAAATTTTAGTATCGTTCTGTTAGGCCACCAGTTGGAGGAGACAAAGGGCACTATGATCAGGCCAAATCCACTCGCATGACAGAAGGTAACGAAAAAGGACGGCAGTAGCCATTGAAGAACAAAAGTTCACACTGATGGTTGATAAGGAAATTCAATCTTTTCAGTGGCTAAGAAGGAAATCAACTTTTTCTAGTGGTTAATAAGGAATTTCCTCTTGATTGGAAGGACACAATGCGACAAATTCGCCATCTGACATTCATTGTACAGTGCGGAAGTTTGATATGCTAAATTCCTGTCTTGTCAATCCTATTTGTGCTTAATTTGTGATTCACAGCTTTATTTAATTGTAATATTATTTGTTGTTTCAGAATATTCCAAATATGGACCATATGTGGATAACGACATTGGGCTAGATGGATATGGTGAAACTGATAGCTTTGTGCACCAAAACCTGGTAAATGCATACTTGTAAAGTTTTGTATCATTCACCTGCATGTTCATGATTTTACTAATTTACCTTTGTTGTTCTTAGGGGAAAACTTGTGACTCAGACATTGCATGGTCTGGTTCGTTCTGGACTTGTGGCAAGCAGCTTCGTCGCTATCAAGCTTTTTGTCGCAATGGGACCACAATATCCGTAAGTTTGATCATGACATTGTGTATATTCCTGGGGTCATTTCGCGACTGATTCTAGAATGTCATATGGAATATTGTTTTGCAGATCCACTCTTTTGTGTTTGTCTTGTCAGAGGACAAGAGTCGTTATCTTGCATACTTGGAAGACATGTATGAAGATAAGAAGGGGCAGAAAAAGGTTAGAGTGCGATGGTTTCATCAAAACAAGGAATTTGCTTGTGCTATACCTCCTCCTTCCCCTCATCCTTGTGAAGTTTTCATCACTCCTTTTACGCAAGTAATCAGTGTGGAGTGTGTTGATGATATTGCAACTGTTTTAACTCCGGATCATTATGCAAAGTGCTCCAATGCATTGCCAAGTTCTTCATTGGTTGGAATCCGTTTCTGCTTTCGCCAGTATAGTAAAAAAAGGTTCAAGCATTTTGATCTGAAAACATTGCGTGGATATTTTAGTCAAGCTACTGTTATGTCCATGAAAATGTCAGCTGAGCCAGATATGGATGGTGAATATTGTACACGTGGGAAAACTAAGTCCCCAAAGCAGTTTGAGAGGCTTTACTCCAAATGTTTGGGTACTAAAATCTGTCAAGGCCCGCAAGCAGATGCCATACCATCTTATCAGAAATCATGTAATGAGCAATCACCTGGCAAGCATTTCTCGATCAAGTTTATAGGGCCCCAGAATCAGCAAGTGCAAACATACAGTGCTGGTGACAAAATAGAGGTCTTGTCTCAGGATAGCGGCATTATTGGCTGCTGGTTCCAGTGTACTGTTCTGAAATCGTGCACTAATCATAACAAATTGAAGGTTCAATATGATGATCTCCAAAACGCTGATGATTGTGGAAGATTGGAGGTATGACCATTGACCTCTGTTTGAAATTTATCTGCGTTATATGTATTTAAGAAAGATAAAATTCATTGCCACTCTTTAGTATCCCAATGCCATGAATTTTGATTTTAAAAAAAAGGATGAATCATTTTGTGCTGTATCAATAAAAAATCGTATGCCTATTTGCAGGAAATGGTACCTGCCTCTACATTGGCTCGTCCTGATATACTGGGAATGAGATGCCCAGACCGGTTAAGAGTCAGGCCACGTCCTCAACAAAATAATTATGTTGACGTTGATGCTCTTTTACCTGGTACTGCTGTTGATGTCTGGCAATTTAGTGGCTGGTGGGAAGGAGTTGTTGTCAGTTTTGACAACACTGCGGCCGATAGCGTGCAAATATATTTTCCAGGTAAAAACTTGTTTTCTTTTGTATTCATTGAAAGGGACAATGCTAGTCTTTACAAAATTGTTGCCTATTACTGAATTAAGAGAGCATAAACTTAGATGGTTCATATGCCATATGCTATTTTCTGCTCTAGTTTGGAGCCCAAAATGTAAGACATTCCTTTAGACCTTTCCGAGTATGCTTTTGACTCATGCTGAATTTGTACTAAAACTTTCTGTTAAATACGTGTAATCTTATTGCATCAAAGATGTAATGTTTCTGACAAATAATAAATTATCATCTTAACCATCCATGCATGAAAATGATGATATTCTGTTGCTCCATTCCAGGAGAGAACTTTTTTGGGGTATGCCAACTAAAGAATGTAAGAATCTCAAAAGACTGGGTTAAGGATCAGTGGATCGACATTGAAACGAAGACAGATGTGTTATCAAGAATACCTTCAGACGGTATCCAAACAAAGCAACATGAAAATATGTCATCCGTTGGGGTGCTGGACTCTAGCAGCTCTGCAGTGCCTGACCAAGAGGTTGCAGCTATCCAAGTAAACTACAGAGAAGATAACCAAACAGAAGCTAGTAAGCAAACTGAGGTTAATTTGACTGAAAAGACCTCTGCTTTTGCGGCAGATGAGAAACAAACAATTCTAGGGAAGCGTCCCAGAGAGGACCCTGAACAGGACTGCAACGGGGAAGTAGGTTTAGATGTTGGTAAGACATGAAGCTTGGGACATGCCCAACGTTAGACTTGTGTACATAGCTATAGATATGGTTATTGGACCCCAATGGGTGGGTTTTACTAGGTTGCTGCTGATATCAGAGTATTCTCTTCTCATACAAAAACCTTTCCTAGTTTCTTATTTTGGTGCTAGCATTGTGATATATGTCACCAGATATGCTAATTGTGAACTAAATGTTCCTAATGTATAGCAGCCTGATTTGATCTTTGCCTCAGTCATGCCTTTCCCTTGGCCAAAGTTCATGTTTGAGAACAAAATTACTTTCATGGTTTGGTTGTTTTCGAGAACGTTTCCTGGTTTGCTCGTATTTTGTGGAAGTTATTCTTGTTCAACTGATGGGTCTGCATTTAAGCATTGCAATGATAATGATTGTTAACTGTCATGATCCATTCTGATTGCTTTTGGTGAGGGGTCGATGGACTGCAGTTGCCCATGTTGATCTGAAGAAGTTGCAAACTGAGTGCGCGATCTTTCAGACGTCAAGTACTGCACCATCTATTTGTGGCATCCTGGATCTCAAGTTATCCGTACTGAGACCATTCCGTTGTCTCTCATCATTTTGATTTTCTGTTATGTTAGGCCTGAGGTCACTGACACCGACACGAGCATGCGACATGATGTCCTCCCCTATGTTCCTTCACACATGAAAACTCTTGTCATCATTCACAGGACTCATATCTACAAATATGGGCGTATCAGGGTTTTACATGGTAGTATGGTACACCGAACATGTCATCTGATCAGTTGCTAAGTACATTATATGCAATGAAGATGGAGGGAAGATGCGCAGGTTGTTGCTCTCGCCACCGACGAAGTTCCGAGGAACGGCAGCCGGGGCTACAGCTTGAGCCACTGCTCGCCGTTGATGAAGCTCGGGCCGAGGAACGGCTGCGCCTCCTCGTAGGAGAGCGTCCGGGACCAAGGTACCCTCTGCCCGGTGCTCGCCCCTGGACCCTTGCAGCTGTATTCCCCGAACATCACCGTCCTGTCCAAAAATGAATCCAGAAATGTCACTGTCTGACGAAATGCTGCCCCGTATCATTTCGTCAGCTGACAGGATCGTCACGTGTGGTAACTAACTACGTTTCCTTCGTAAAGACTGTTTGGTGTAGCTGCAACTAACTGCCTACCAACTTCCTATGGAATTTGATATTCAGGTTAATAAAAAAACCAGTGCTGTAACTGTAATTGTAGTTGTGATTCTGTCTAGTAGTGATGATAAACAAAATGACTGAAACAAAAAAATTAGCTTACTTTGTTCTTGAGCGGTCGCCCCAGTCGCTCCAGCCCTGGGGGACGACGATGCCGCTGAGGTCGCAGTAGGAGTAGACCACCCTGGCGTACCTGCCCCATGCCCTGCCCAGGTACATCATGCCGGAGCCGGTGAGCCTGCACCCCACGAAGGAGAAGCCCGAGTCCTCCCCCGGCGAGCTCCGCTGCGACGCCGCGATCGCGCCGTAGCTCGTCGCCACCGCGTGCAGCGTGCACCCCTGCATCATCAAAGGTTCAAGAGGAGCGTGTCACGCCTCATGCTGCAGCAGTCCGTTAGAACGAGCCTGTTTCAGAGCACGATATGATTACCACCGGAATGGGGCAGAGTGAAATTCCCAAACACGGCGTCTGCGTGACTGCGTCGTGCTCATTACAGTTGTGACATAGAGGACTGACTGACAGTTGTGCCATGCGTGCGAAGGGAATGTGCCCACTGAAGCTGATAAGGTTTTGAGCACGGATTTGTGTAAGAGCGTTGGAGCATAGTGCAGGTCTACAAGTGCCTAACTACCTGATTCCACTGAGACGGCTAGGTAAGCTAAGTGCTAAACCTGTGTGCCCAAGTCGGGCATTCCAAGCTAGACGCATGGAAAGTGAGACTAAAAGTCAGAGATATCTTGGTGTGAGGAATCGGATGGAAGGGTTGGTGAGTGCCTGAATTGTGATTTTGTGACAGCAACCCAGCAGCGCGCTCTGATCAGAGGAACGGAATGGAGGGAATCAAGATGGCAAGCTAATGACACCAACATAAAAAACCACAAGTCTAGCTAGGCAGGTGTAGGACAGGGGACCGGGTGTCTGAATTTCAATCAAGTAGTTAAATTAAAATCTTCCCCACAAAAATCGGAGTAAATTCGGACGTGTAGTCAGTAGGAGTATCAGATTGGAATGTTCCTCGTACCCGGTACAGGGACCTCGCGTTCCCGAATATGAAATCAATGGAGCCCTGGATGTCGCAGTTGTAGAAGTAGTGCCGCCCCATGTTGTCGAACAGCGTGTCCTGCGTCCCGAGAACCCTGCACCTGTACAGCATGGCCTTGTCGCCGGACAGCCGCAGCGCCACCGCCTGCTGCCCCACCGCCCCCGGCGGCGCCGCCGGCGCGGCGTTCTGCGGATATATCGCAACGTGAAACAGCCATCGATCAGCGCAAGCACGAACAACTGCAGCAGAGATTGAAGAAGCCACGGGCGGACGCGTCGCGTACGTACCTCGAATGTGATGTGGCTGGCGCAGAAGTAGTCGGCCTCGATGGCGACGGAGGCGGAGTTCAAGGTGCCGACCTGGTGGCCCGACGCCGGGTCGAGGTCCGACGCCCTGGAGTTCCACGTGATCACCGTCCGCCCGGTGCCCATGCCGATGAGCGACACGAAGGGCTTGGTGATCGGCACCCGCACCTTCTCCCTGTTTGTTGTCACAATGGGTTAATTAATTTCTTGCACCACACAAGCAAAGAATTTCCAGCTGTGCGGGACGGAATGCGTTGCCCGGTTAGAGGTAGCAGTGCACAGATTTGGCACCTAGTTGTTACGCCTACAGGTTGGACTAGCTAGTGCAGAAGCTAGACTAGACGACACCACACACAGACACCAAGTTGCTTTCAGGTTTTAAACACACAGAAAATTTGGAAAACTGCTACTTGTGGTAGAGAACTGGATGAACTGACTGACTGTCCAGAAAAGAGCAAGACAGAACAAAAAAGAAGTTTGGGAAGCCTTGCAAGCATCAAGGCCATGATCAAATCAACGATGCAGCTAAGCCAAGAGTCCAACTGGCAAGAGCCAAGAGGGAGACTGGGAGTCGAACACACGTCGTGATCAGTTAATAACCCCATTAAAGCCGAGGCAGTTACTACAGGAGATGAAGAGAGGCGGTCGTGGTGGGGGAGTAGCGCATAGCAGCAACCATCGCCGGGCGTTCGCGTTCACGGCTTCACGCACCTGTAGATGCCGGGGCGGACGAGGATCTTGACGCGGCGGCGGTTGCCGGCGGGCACCATGTCGACGGCGCCCTGCACCGTCCGCGAGTGCCCCGTCCCGTCCTGCGACACCACGATCGTCGTCAGGGCGCCCCCGCCGCCGCGCGCCGCCGCCTTGCCGAGCCCGACGCCTCCCCCGTCGCCGGCGCCCCGATGCTGAGATCGTCCCACGTGATGAACCCGTCGCCGCCGTCTTCACCACCGGCGACGGCCGCGGCGAGAACGAAGAACAAAACGGCCGCGCCGAGGCAGCGGCAGCTTATCCTGCACCACTCCACCAAAGACTTGCTCGATCGCGTAGCCTCGGGACCCGGCTGGCTGGCTGTCACGTAGAGGTGGAGAACTGGAGAGATTTGGAGAGATCAGCTAGCTCAGCTGCGCCGCGCACGTGATGATCTAGCAGAGCGCTAACAACTCTGGGTAATTAGCTCGGTAGACGGATGAGCTGATCAGATCAGAATATATAGGGCGCGCGCGCGAGGTGGGGGCGGCGGCTGTGATTGTATTGCACCGCACGCTGCTGCGTTGCATGACATGAGAAGAGGGCGGTGAGGTGACGACGACGACGCGATGATGATATGTTTGGGGAGAAGAAGGACAAGGGAGTGGGTTGTTCGACCGGCGACGGAATGCGAGACGTTGCGGGCGTGATCCATCGAGGAAGCGGTGACGCCATTCAATACGGGGACGCGCCGGCCGCACCGCCCCCTCGCCTCGCGCCGCTTGAGTTGAGTTTGCGTGCCGCGGCGCACGCCAAACCCACGTCGTCGTTTCGGTGCGTTTTCTGGCGACGCGCGACGGGATCAGGGCGCGATCGAGACGGACGCCGTGGCATGCATGGAATTGTGTGCACGGCTTCGTTTCGCGAAAACGGTTTTTTTTTCGTCCGCTGATTACAGGATCGTTCCGTTCACGCGACATCATCGTAAGGTTGGCAACGGACGCGTGAAGCGCGCGTACATGGCGGCGGCCCGCGATCAGTTTCGTACTGCGTGGCACGCGTTAGCACTACTACTAGTAGCTGTGCTCATCTTCCCGTGAGCATGGTTAATCATCACGACGACAAACATGGATGAACACGGAAGGGTTGGTGTGCGTAAATTCTTTTCCCAGTGGCGCAAGAACAGAAAGGTTGGTCATGACTTTGTGCACGAAAGAGTGGGACGAGCGTTTGTTTAAATCTTGGGGATTTTTTACCGGCGAGTGAAGGAAGTGGGTAGTTAGTGAGTAGTTTGCGAAGAACAACGGTTGGTTCCTACACGTTCACCACGGACGACTCCTGCGTTTTCACCTGCGGTTCTTGCAATGGGCAATGGTTAACCGCTGTTCTTGACCACACGAAACGTTCGGAACCAGGACACGATGCTTCGGTCGAGCAAGGTTGGTTGGTCTAGGCAGGCATGCGGCGAACGAACGCGCCAGTGTCGATCAGATACCTCTAGAAATGAACAGGTTAGGCAGGGGAGCATTGTGCCAGTATTATGTACATTTTCTTTCCCTGGCGTTGATTGCTAAATCAAACCATTTGCTTTCCTGTGTTGGTCGGAGACGATCTGATGCCGGCGTCAAGTTTCGCAACGGAGCAGCGCCGTACGTGCGCGTCCGAGCTCAGGTCAACATACAGCGAATTCACATACAGCTGCGGCGTCCATGAGACCATGAGAACCGAAATTCAAGCGAAGGCAGGAGGAACGAATGGGAGTGGTAGTTTGCGAACAACGGTTGGGTCCAACACGTTCGCCTCGGACTTCTCCATTTTCACAAGCGGTTAACCGCTGTTCTTGACCCCATACGAAGATGTAAATGTTCACATACCTGACGCTGCTTCAGATAGGCAAGGTTGGGACTTGGGAGGCAGGCATGCTATGAGCAGAGAGTCGGTCGCTCTCGAAATGGATTAGGCGGAGTATCATTATGTCTTGGACCTAACAGCGTTGAACCGTGTCAGATGGTCAGTGCGTTAGTGCCCTGTTGACGATTAGGTTTGATTACCTATCTCTGGGTTGGATTTGCGACGATAAGCTTTCATTAATTTATCACGTCTCAAGATAGCGACACACAATGGTCAGACTATACAGCCAATAGTGGCGTCAGTTAAATCTCGCTTCATAATATACAATGCAGTCTGGTGAAATATGGACCGAACAGTCCTGATTTACTATAGAACAGGACTGAAGCGAATAGTTTGCTCCTTTGGAGCTTTCAGTCTCAAGCACACAACGTTTCTGACAGCTGATAGTGTCTGAGCTTTCATAAGGCCTTGTTCGGTTGCGCCAGAACAGGCCCGGAACAAACTTGTTCCGGCCTGATTTTTTTTTGGCCCGGCTCGAAATTGGAAGGAGGCCGGATTCTCCGTTCGGTTAGATGCGGCCTGTTTTGAAATCGGGCCACTTCCAGTCGGATTTGCCACTCCAAAGCCCGGAATCAAGCCTCGACTCTCACCTCCTGGCCCCATTCCGGCCCGTTTGAGTGAACCAGCAGGCTCCACTTGTTACTGGGCTGTTGCGAAAACGGGCCTGATTCCAACCTGAGCTAACCGAACAAGGCTTAAAGAATTTCTAACAGCTGATCATTCTCAATATGTCAACTATATAGGTTACAGAGACGAGCTGTGTCCAGTTGAGTTGCTATTAACACCAGAACGCTTACAGAAAACTGCAACTACCATCCGCTGACAACCAGAGTGTGGCTTGAAAATCGAACTGCTTAAGTTGCTCGATAGGAACGCCAATATTCACATAAAACCTGACAATTCTTCAACTTCGACCCATCATGTCCTGTAAAGGTCTCTCGTGTTTCATCACTCCAGCAAGAGAGGACAATAAACAAAGAATTTCTAACATATATATTCTCCCCAATGTACACAATCCAACCAGTTCAATGGTTCAAATGTCTGCATTGACTTAGGAACTACATGACATTCCAGCTAAAAGTTGCAAGGACAACTTGACGGGTCATCAGGGGCAGAGCTATGTTGTCAGCTCTGGGTGCGGATGCACCCATGGAAAAACCAAGTTTGTGTCGAGCTCATGTGTTCCCCACACTTTAAACATAGTACTGTGGTTGTATTACAAGCTTGCAACCCCCCTTTTTTTTGATGTAGCTCCGCCACTGTGGGTCATAGCCACATGTTTGATGTTTCATGTGCTTACTCAGTGTGCCCTAATATTGGTTACATAAACAAACAAACAAAATTGTACATTAGCACCAAAATTAGAAATTACTTTCAGGAACTAATTTCCTCTTTCCTCAGACTACCACCTATAGGCTATAGTTACCTAATCATCCCTTATACGCAATTGTAATAAACTTGAATCTCTGATCCACCATTGTAAAATATAATATCCCTTCAATTCCATTGAGTAATTTTTCAGTCCCTGCAATGCAATTATCACGGTCATATAAGTGAATAATTTTGAGATTCTTAATCCCATATATGCCACTGAAAATGGCACTGAATGGATTGGAAATCTAACCCTATGACATTGAAGGGATACCAAGCTTAACAATAGCAGATCCCAATGGCATATAAGGAATTTGCCTAAAAAGTACCACCCTTTCTCATCTGAAATTGGAAATCTGGTGATAAATTTTTTACAAATATGCACTAGACTGAATAGATAGGTGGTAAGATGCTACTTAACAGAGAACAAGTAACCATTTGCAAAACCAACATAGGTGTACATATATGATATATCTGATTCATTTTCCTCTATCTAATGTAAGGTCAATCATCCAGACTGAACAATTACAGGTTGGAAACAAAAAGGGTCTACCCAAACAGGAATGTAATTATACATAATTTAAGCTCTCATTGTAATGAGAGCTAAGATTGTAATGAAACCTAAGTATTGGATTACTTGCAGCACTATGTTATGACAAGTTAAATACAGTTGCAGTGCAGAAAAGTTTTTTTGCTAACCCCATAGTAATGCTACACCACGACGTTGCCTTGTAGCTGGTAATCAGAATAAACAACAGAATGCTCACAAGGCGAAACAAGCATAAAATTTTGATAGCACATCTCAATCAAAAGGCAATATTCACATGAAGCTACAGAGTTAACAAAAGGATCAATTAGTTCATACCTAATTCTTATTCCATGAATTCTCAACCTCAGGCCTGTGAACTGACATGCGTGCAATCTCAGAGACAGCTGCATCACTAGCTTGCATATCATCACCGGCAAGCTCCTCGTATGCAGCCTCAAATGCTTCCTGCCAGAACCGCGGAAGGCGTACGTGGTCGCCTGTGCGTGTGTACATGTCCCACATCCGGCGCACTAGCCTCTCCTTCTCCTCCATCTCCTGCTCAATTCATAATTAGGAAAAATTCAGCCTTTCCTTCACAGTCTAGAATCACAACAATGCAGTGTTGTTTCAAACAGTGTAATCAACTTAAATGCAACAGGGAATTCAGCCTAATCAAAATTGGTAGCACTGTATTCTAGCAGATTGGTAACAGGCAATTGTATGGCAAGACAAACAAGCATTCGTTTCATCCCAATCTACAACAAGATGTAAACAGCGCATCACATTTAGTGCTTCCTTTTTCCGATGTCCGGTCGTTCATGACAAGATGGAAGTTAGGAACGGATCAAGGACAGAAGCAGCGACAAGATCTGAGAGCTATAGCGAGATGGGATTGATAAGACGTACGAGGGGATCGAGGTCGTCGATGATAGGATCGCTCGCATCGCTGAGCGTGGCGGGGAGGTCCCCGGAGGACCAGCGGAGGGTGACGGAGGCGGCGAACATGGACCAGAGCGCGAGGAGCGCGATGGCGGCGAGGGCCCACGTCTTGTGCCTCCCCTTCCCAAACAGCGCTGCCTCGCCGGACGAGAATGGGATGGAGATCTTGGTCGCGGATGTTGGCGTGGGGGAGTGGAGGCCATGGTGGTGCTCGCCGACGGGCTTCATGGCTCCGGGGACGCGGTCGGCGAGGGGTGGCAGCAGACGGTGGAGTGGGGGAAGGCGGAGTGAAGCGTGTCGGTTGCTTCAGTGGCTCACTGGCTTTTTTTATAAATAGTGGAGTGGGGAAGGCGGAGTGAAGCGTGTCGGTTACTTGGTTCGGCAGTGGATTTACTTGGTTCGGCAGTGGAGAGGCTGGAAGTGGGCCTGATTTTGGGCTTCGGTTAAGGAGTGGCCTAGAGTGGCCTTGCTGGCGGTGAATGGCTCGTGAGATTTTTGGGCCCAAAGATCTTGCAGGAAACCAAACGCGAAAACAAACTTATGTCCTAAAAAAAAAACTTTGTGCATGGAAGGTTGATAACTCATAACATTTCACTAGCTCATGAAAGTATTCATGCAATCAAGAAGAAACATGGAAAAAGTGGTATATGTGCTGTCAAACTTGATATGCACAAAGCGTACGACAAACTTGATATGCACAAAACGTACAACTTAGTTGAATGAGGTTATTTGAGAAAGATTACACCTTTCATCGAAGATGGGTGACCACAATTATGGCATGTATCACCTTGGTTTCTTATAATATCAAGTTCAACTCTATGTCGGGTTTCACCCTTGACGTCCCGTGAGGTAGCCTATGTAGCCTATGGTGGCCGAATCGGCCCTAGCACGGCCTGTACAGCCCGTGGGGGCCGGCCTGCCAACGGTCATATAGCCGACGTTCGTAAGCCGACCCGTTAGGCCCTCCTCTTGTATATAAGACAGTGCGACCCGCCGTCGAACCCTAATAGCTCCACTCCTTTCCTTCCGCTCCGCACCGCAATCCACTTGCATCTCAGCCTCTCGCTTTGCCTCGCCGCCTTGCCGCCGCCTCAAGAGCTCGGTATCGTCGGATCATCCCTCCCTCCCCGATGTACTCTCGTCGCGCTCCCGCTCCGTCACGTCGCATCCTTCACATCTCGACGTCTTACAACCTTAGCTACCTCCGCTCCATCTCCACACGGTAAGTCTTTCGGACCATCCCTCCCTCCACTATGTACTATCGTTGCGCTCCCGCTCCGTCACGTAGCATCCTTCACATTTCGATGTCTTGCAACCCTAGCTACCTCCGCTCCATCTCCGCACGGTAAGTCTTGTCAGATCTAAGAACTTCAAGTCGCCGAACAATGTTTATTTTAAACTTGTGTTTTGTACTCTTGTATTGTCAGATGTAGGGTTGTTGCCTGTAGCTCGTATTCGTTCATGAGTCGAGTAACTTGCTGCTGCCTGTAACTTGCTGTGATTGATAGTAGAGATTGCAACGCGTGTTGCTGTAGCCCCGGCAGAACTACCAAGGATAGAGAGCGTGTGAAGATTGAAAATTGAAACAACAGCCGCAACCGTAAAAATCACTACCGATCGCAGCCTTGAGTTCATGTCCAAACTTTTGATGATTCTGTGAGTTCATGTTTGTTGGCATATGTAGCTGTTGCCGTGTTTCCCTAACCTTCTTCCATTGCAGGCTGGGTCCAACGCGCATCCAGTCGAAATCAACGAGTGCCAGTTGCCATTGCCCCACCTCCAGCCGCCTTTGGGGACCCCACTGCCAGTGTGCGGTGCCCTACTCCAACGGGTAATGGCCGCCAGAGGAAGAAAACCAGACGCCAATTCCTACAAATCTGACGGTCAACAATGCCTCACGGCGATCGAACGGTAGCTGTGCTTTCAGTCTCCACCGCCAACGCTCCCCCACTTCCAGCTCGGGACCACAGGGGTGCCCCAGTATTCAGCGACGCGTTACTGGAATAGTGGACCCACGAATTAAGTAACAATATCTCGTGCCTAAGCAGAAAAAACCAGAGAAAAGAAACGGAGCCGGAGAAAAAGATGCTTTTGGCATCATCCAGTCCAGCCCACCACGCCTCTCCGCTTCTTCCCCCAACCCCCTCCTCTCAGAAGAAACACACGCCCCTCGGATGGCGC
>LAPY01000754.1:122481-135895 GCA_000970635.1 Eragrostis tef
CCCGCCAAGTGCGGGCCCACAGACGTGGCCTAGTCTCGTGCGCCTACATGCACCACGCCTAGGCCTCTCTCGAACGCTGAAAGCGGTTGGATGGACTGTCCAAAGGGCCGGGCAGGGCGGTGCGGAGCCACCCGGTCCTCGGGGCCCATGGTCAGTGAGGTTGGTGGGCGGGAGCGGCCAGGGCGCGCCGATAGCTATTCTCGTGTCCGCAAGCCCGCGACCGTATCCGGAACGGCTGGTTCAGAGGCAACTGTGCTCCTGGCGCTAGGCCGCGTTCGAGCAGATATCGTGGCAGAAAAACCAACGCCATCCAACGGAACCAGTGGACAGGAACCACCTCCGACTCAGGAACCCGACTTCGAGCTAATCGGCCCCCTCATTTTTTTTTGAGCTAACCGGTTACGGGCACTCTGTGCCTCATCCTCTCTCCCTGGTTCTTCCCGTTTCACGCTTACGGCTGCAACAGACCAACACCGCGCAACTCTAATCAGCTACATGCCCTGCGGATTCTTGGGATCGTGAGCCGCGCCAAGCGCCCTTTTTGGCGCCAAAGAGTGTTGGTCACTAGGCGCCAGTTCAGTTCAGCGGAGCGGGCTCCTATGGCGCCTCAGCCTTTACACTCGCTGCGGCCGAGTGTTCCCACCACCGGCCACGCGGCGGGCAGATGCTCCGCCGCCCCGTTATTCGGCAAGCGGCTCCCGCACATCGTTGCCTTTCCCCGCGCTCGCGGCGGTGTCGCGTCCTGCTCGGCCGTGCAGAAGTCGTCCACCACTGGTAACCATGGATTAGTTGCTGTTGTAAATAAGTATTATTTTAACTCGTTAGTACACGAGTACAAAGTGAAAACTCCGACTCTGATTTCTTTTGGCTGTTATTTTGATGCAGTGAGCGAGAAAAAGGATGCAGCCGGTGGTGAGAAAAAGGATGCAACCGCCGCGGCAGCAAAGCCGGCCGCAGCCGCGAAGCCGAAGAAGGCACCAGCGAAGCCGTTGCCGGAGATGATGGAGGAGGAGATCATCCCTCCGTTGAAGGACGCTCTTGAGGCAGAGGAGAACGTGTCCCAAGTCCAGCTCTCCTTTCAAAACAACACGGTGAGTGCTGGTCAATATAGCCTGCAAAATGTTAGTAGCAGCTGATGACACTCCACGATTTCGCTAGCATGCAAGATAGAAATGTGTAATCCCCTAAACGAGTTCCAGATCCTAGCGGATTCAATATGAATATGTCATAGGTAGTGGTGGTGTGATTATTTTAGGGCTTGTTTCAATATGTCTTCATTTGATGGCTTTGATCTTTCTTTCAACAATCATATCAATATGTCTATTAAAATGAGCGGACAAATTTTAGTTTTGAATTTCTGGAGCATTGTAATTACAGACTGATAAAGTGATTGAGTGTCACCATTGTTATCCAGTTAAGCCCATGCTTCAACTTTATTAGATGCTTGGCAATAAACAGTTCATTTTAATTTGATTATGGCTGCTGGTTTTCCATACGAGGGCTATGTGGGTGCAAGCATACTCCTTGCAAAAACAGAAACATATATTAACCTGACCGGACAATTGTTTGGGTCTGAAACATGCAAAAGCTTGTGATAGCTCCGACAAATTACTCAGCAGATTTTTAATTTCTCTAGTGCTGATGAATTATTGCAGCTGGAGGGTTCCTTCGTAAAGGAGGACGTTCCTTATTATTTTTGGGCCTTTTTCCCAACTGGAGACCTCACAGGTACATTTTTCTGTCAACTTGTTTTCCTTTAACATTGGCGTACAATGCTGTTTTTCTTGATGAAAGCTCTGATGATAGAAAGATCCTCCATGGATCATCATTTGTGGATGGACTGTATTGATAGGCTCTCGAGTTGTGACTCTTGAATGAACTTCTGAATTTATCGTTAAACATACCTAGATAAAAAAACACAAGCTTATTTGTGTATGCTTCACAGAGTATTTGTTTAAACCAGCATAGGATGGAGCATAATTTACAGTACTTTGTGAGTTGTGACTAAGATCTTTTCAGAACATAATGTTTCATTTCTCTTGGGAGCGATTAGATGTTGTCAGCTGCTTTGCTGTAGAATAGCGCATAACCTGCTTTGCCTTGTTGCTAAAAATGAAACCAGCGTACCGAATTAGTACGAGGCACACTGTAATATCAATGTCTCATAATGGGAAATGCAGGACCCAAGGGCTTCTCAATCTCATCGTACAGCAATGAAGTCAGCACCATCGAGCCGTTCCTGGTCGATGAGAAGAGGGTAACCGCGAAATTTGTTGTCTTCTGGGTTTACAAAAGGCTGGCTGGGCAAGGTATCCTTCCAGTCTGGAAGGATGAGGAAGGGGAGGAGGAACAGGGTGCAAAGGAGTGACTGATCACCCAAACAGTCTTGGATACGCAGCTTGCTGTGAATGAACATATACAGGCATCATGTCTAACTGTGAATGCGTAAAACTGTAAAGTTCTTTGCTTATAACACCGATACTTTTAAGGAAATGGCTATACATACGACTCCGGCCGTTTGACTTAGTGTCCGACTAGAGCATCTGATAATTGCATACGTGTGTTCAGTGTGCATTGTTATTATTCCATCAGATGTCCCAGTCGGACGTGAGTCGTACGACTGAGTTCTACCACTTTTTTTTCTCGTTTTTTTGGTATGAATTGTCATGTAAAACACGATGCGGTCAACATGCTCCATGCGTTGTGCATTGTTGAGCTCATGTTGATCCTTCACAATATACCGGCTGCACTGGCAAACAGTTGTGTTCATTCAAAAAAAAATGTTGTGTTGCCAATCTGGAGCAGGCCTTCTTGGGCCAGGCCGGTCAGGCTTCGCTTGATTTTTTTCTCATGAGTCATGACCAGCGAATACGAACGAAAACATTATTCTTTTCCTCGGCAAGAGACAAGCCAGTGGATACATGATACGCGTCATCTGAAAGCTTGGTGCCTGAAGATTATTATCGCTAAGTCCTACCCGTCGCAGTCGATCTCCTTCAGTCCCTCGCCATTATCTGAGACGCCCTCGTGCACAAATTTTCCAAGAGAAATGAAAAGACCGGAATGCAAGATACCACTATACAAATACAAGCACCGCTGATCATACGAATGAGAGCAGAGATGCAAAGGGAAGAATCACCAGTCACCTCATTTGTGCTCCGGGGTCATGTTGTCACAGCGAATTCATAAATTTTCTATGAAACGCTAAAACTTCTGTCACAGATGCAGTCGCCATATTTGTGCTTTGACTATTTTTTTTTTCTTTTGCGACACAACGCTGCATTATTTGCTCAAGTATCTGCTCCAATTTGTGACACAAAAATCCTCGAGCAGAACAAGAGAAACCCAAGATCTTTTTCTCGTCTCTTGTTCCATTGTGTTTGTTTTTCTCCTTTCGACACTTGCAGCTAGTTGGTGTCTCTTGAGGAGAACACTGACTGACATGGTGACACTTGACACCATCGTCTTCCACTCTTAAAAACTGAAGCACTGAACCCGAACTCGCACATAGACACTGCAGTTTGCCCACATCGCCAATCGCCATGCTCGCCTACCTCCTCCACGGCCCCGCCGCCGCCCCCTACCCCCTCTCCCTCCGCTCGCCGCCGGCGGTCGCCAAGACTCCCTTCCTCGCCTCCCCGGTCCGCACTCCGCCCCCGAGGCGCGCGGCCGCTTTCTCCTTCTCCGCCGCCGCCGCAGCCCCCATCGCGGCGTCGCTGCTCCAGGGCCCCGTGCTGGTCTGGGCCGGCCGGCTCTGCCTCTACTACGCGCTCCTCCACGTCGGGCTCGCCGGCTCCCCTCGCAACCCCTTCCTCTCCCACGGTCTGTGATGACGAGGGGTTCGATTCGTGCCATTTGATTGTGTAATGATAGGGGTTTTGAGGTTTTTGTTGGTTGTCTGGTGCGCAGAGATCGGCGGGGCGAGTGGGCGGAGCAGCTCCGCGGCGGCGCCTCAGGTTTCGTGCAGTTTCAAAATTATCGATTTCCTTTATTATTTGTTTATGCATTTCCGATGGACTCTCTCGTGCTCTGTTTATTTGTTCTCGACTAGAGCAACGCTCTGTTTTCATGAAGTAAAAAAAGTGGGCACGTGAAAGCTATAGTTCTCCATCTGTATGATCTGTACTATGGATAATTGAAAAACAAAAATAGCATTCTCTTTGAATCTTTGATGCTGAACCTCCTGCTGGCTAGAAAGGGGCAAAATACATGACGATAGGACTTTTCAATTCCGGGATACAAAGGGTGATAACACACGTGCGAGGACGGATTAATGGGTTATGGGTTATGTTTGAAGGATTGTTCGCTGTCATGGTTTGCACACTAGATTGGTATTGTTAAGGAGCATCGTTTCCAAGAGAATTTGTTATTCTGTCTTTCTGTTCATGATTGATATATGAAATGGCCGCATTTGATGTAGATGCTTTATTACATAGGATGTGCATATTGGTTTTGTAAGCATAAATATTTTATAAAAGAGAAAATGACTTACAATTTGGGAATACCTGCAATACAGTGATATATCTTTGATTGACAGTCACCTTTATTGGTACCACTACCAACTATGTATTTGCTAGCTTGGAAGGACACAGTAGACTAACTGAAATTGTTTTTCAATTAATGAGCGGTCCATTTAGCTTATTCCAACGGTTAGTAAGTTTTTTTTGTAAGTTCTCTACTACTGAAAGGCAATCTTTCTCCTACTTACAAACATTTGGTTTTGCATTTTTGAAATTGGACCAATAATATATTTTCTGTGCTAAAAAATAATATACTAGGATCAAACATTTCCACTACTTGATATAGGACTGTTATTCCCTCAGCCCGCATTTGTAATTGGATTTCTAAAGGTATAGCGTGTAGGAAAAAGGAGCCCAACTATAGCCCATGCATCAAATGACGAAGCAAGTCAGATACAGACCATCATGATTTACAAGGAGACGTTTGAAAGAAGATAGAACATGTCACACCTATTGCGCTTGTTATAGTTGCGTACATACAACTGTAGCTATTTATTGTTATGTAATGGACAAGGATTATACTTGCATACACAAGGAGGTGAATAATCCAATGCCTATCTTTGCTGATCAGGTGAAGAAGCTCAGGATAAGAGGAAGCTAACCAGCAAATGGAGGCCAACAACCAAAGGCACACTGAAGAGAACTTACCGAGTTCGATCAACTGAAGAAGGCAAGCGGATTCTTAAAGAGATTGCTTCAGTTCTATCCCAAGATGACCACTTTGTGGATGCTTCCTCTCACAAGGTAACATTTCTCTGGGCCATAGCAAAGTGCACATGCCTAACCTTTCAGATCGGTCTTCTGAATGTTTAATTTACCAACTAGATCGTTATGCTTGTGTTTGTTGGATTATTCCTAAATTGGTCCTCTAAATGTTTGATTTACCAATCAGGGTTGCCAAATAAGGAGGGAAAGTGCTCATGGAGAGAGTGTGTGCTGCTACAATGTTAGAGCTTTATTTGATGAGCTTCCTACACCTCACCTGGTTCTGGAGATTACACCCTTTCCTGCTGGACTTCTTACTGACAACGACTACCGCAAGGCTGAGAGGCTTGAAATGGTGCTGAGGCTGAGTGCTTCCATTTGACATGGAGAGAGTGTGTGCTGCTACAATGTTAGAGCTTTATTTGATGAGCTTCCTACACCTCACCTGGTTCTGGAGATTACACCCTTTCCTGCTGGGCATCTTACTGATAACGACTACCGCAAGGCCGAGAGGCTTGAAATGGTGCTGAGGCTGAGTGCTTCCATTTGAGCTAGACACTAATTTTCTGTTCCCCTTCGTACTTTTTGCCCAAGTTGTAAATTGTCCACCCATGGGCCTGTAAATTGATGCAGTTGGCTAAGAACTACTTGTAAACCCCAGTTCTGCTTGGCTTTTCTAGCGATTTGAGCTCAAGAACACGTTTGGTACTTGGGCATTTTCCTGACCATTACTGTGGGCCGCTGAGACTTTGCTAAATAACAATATGCAATTGGTCAATTCTTGAATTTTATCGTCTGCAAGACCCATAATTGTTTCTGCTCGGTCCTAAGTACAAGCACCTATGCTGTGAGCATGTGGATTAAATGACCAATATATCGGGGTTTTTTTGGCATCAAATGATATATTGTAACAATGAAAGTATGATATAAATGCTAGCGGATAATTTTTGGGGTTCTGTTGTCTATAGGAATTGTCCTCAAATCAATACGATTATGGAGTTCTATGGTAGTACTAGCTCATACTACAGTCATGCGGTAGTGCTTCTGACATCAAAGGTGATGAATGGTAAGCCGTCACATCAAATGAAAAGGCTTATAAAAACCAAAAGCTAAGACAAAAAAGCAACCAGATATCAAAGATTGCAAATTGCAGAACCACCCTAGCAGAAGCAGACACAAAAGCAACAGGTACTGAAGCACAAGAGCAGGTTTCGAGGTCTTCACCTCAAAACACAAGGTAGCACACCATCAGGTACGGCTTTTACAGTATCCAGAAACTAACTCATAGCCATCAGTTCTTAAGCACTGATACTGAAGGACGCATGTGTTTGGTTATTCTGATACTGAAGCTACATGCCCATTACATGTTCAAAGTTCCAAAAGCCAAGGATGAGTTGCCACAGGCAGTGCACCAGCTTATGGTGCTGTCCCACTTCACTTTAGTCACCTCATGGAGACAACATGCTGCATGCCATTTGCAACAAGCTTTGTATCTCGTCCACCTTGTGCACTGAAGTTCATGTTGGGACGGAAGCCAACTGAGGGAAAGCAGCTGCGGTCCTGGTTGGCCCTCGAATGACTTGTGACGCCAGGAGGAGCGGGTGGTGGAGGCGTGTGAGTAGAGCCATTTTGGGAGCACAACTTCTGGTCAGTTATCTGTGTGGAGCTTGAACCGCCTGATTCCTGATGCTGCTGATTCTGCTCCTGGAGCTGCTTCGTGTTGAGGAACCGCCCTCCTGATCCACGAGCTCGCTTCAGGGCATGTTGGTGTCGAGATTCATGGAGGTATGGCTGAGAAGAAAATGATTCATCAACTATGTATCATGTTAGAAAGGAACAGAGGAACAAAGTGACACAGAAACATATAAATACTTATGCAGCTACATGGTTATTCTGCATCCATGCCACTACCTTTTGTCTCTATAACGACACAAGTTATAAATGATACTTAGCCACAAAAAAAAGGGTTCAAATCTCCTGTCAACAAATGGCATTAGATTTATACAGGTACCCCTGGCCCTATGAATATATTCATAGAAAGCCTAACAAATTGGTAGAAAAAGATGTGTATGCCACCAAATATCTCATTAAAACCTAACATAAACATCTCATGCCAAAGAAGTACCATGAATGTACAAAATTACCTTACGATCTTTCACCAGCTTATTTTGGGCCTCCAATTTAGCACGTATTTCCCTCCTCCTAAGGATTGCATGGTATTGCTTTGCATTAACAAATATTGGCTCTACTGCTGCAGGTTCAACAGGCAACGGAACCGGGGAATTTGATATACCATTTTGCGGCGGGTGGACCTGGGTGAAAAAAAAAATAGACGCATGACATTGTTGACGCAGGAGCATTAGTTTCACAAAGATATGATTTGTTGACGATTAGATATGCAGGAGGCTACGAGTTCTAGTGAATGATAGCTGGCATCACATAGATAAAACCTATGGCAGGACATAAATATGGTATGCCATTCCTACAGGTGTTTTTATCAGAAAATGACACATAGTTTCCAAAGTCCAATGCCAATCAATAGAACTGCAGTTTGATTCAAAAGTGCAGCAGAAACTTTGTGCATTCTCCATCTTCATTTAAGATCATTATTCAACATTTTTGTAGCCTCAGAAGTCAGAACACAACAATAAGGAACAGACAATAAGCTGAAAGTCAAGTGCACTTACAACAGCAGGCGGAGAATATCCAGTGAAGACCTCACCGTAGTAAGCCTCAGCAGCATAAGGAACCTGGAACATGATGTATGAAGTCAGCGCAAAAGTTCATGAGATATAAGATAGCAACAATTCTTACGATGGCACTGAGCTTACAAATGATGAGTTGTACTCCAATTTTTGCGGCAAAAAGGCAGGTTCTTGTTTTCCCAGGGACAAGACTGACTTCATCCTGTTCTGATCTTGCTTCCCCAAATGATCATTACTATCTGAAGAAATAAAAAATAATCTAACTTTCATGAATTAAAACATCAATTCACCTTATTATGACTGAGATTTGGGCACTGAGGAACGTCGTTTGAGATACAGATCACCAAAGAAGTGAAAGAATCATAAAAAAAAATCTAATGATATTTCAGATTACTTAAAAGATAAGCTAACACATTGGCAAAACTGGTGGCAAGACTGAAGGAAATTAGAAAAAAACGTAGGCATCATCTACGACACAAGCGGTGTATAAACATATGAAGTGTCATTGATCCTACTTTGAGTCCCTATCAATATTATATATGCTGAGGCATTAACAATGAACACACAAAAAGAGATGCTACTCAATACCTCATAAGTTCATGACAGAAAACATACAGTACCATACTACCTAGGATTACTACCATATCCAGGTACTATAAGTCTATAACATAACTGAGCTTGTACAGAATCAGTGAAGGTATCAGAAAACCTAAATGTGATCTGGAAATACCATCAGTTCATTACATCTCCTATGAAATAACTACAAACCAAGCGCTACATCCCAAAGGTGTCGAACAACTGGCAGAAAGGAAAAACTAAAGGACACACAGCAACCAAAATAATCGGACGCCTGGAACTACAGTAAACTAAACTGTCAGTGTGATGACATGATAATGTGTTTGATGATAATAAATTTACCAGATTGTGCTGTAGTGTGTTCATTTAAACTGCTCTCGCTCATTGCCGATGCTCCTTGGTGAGACCAGCCAGACTCCGATGAGGAGTCCCTACTGTGAGCTTTATGACCTGATTGCTTCATCTGATAGCCAGACAAGAACCCCTACAAATGTCGAATCCATATGACATTGTTTTTGTTGTGGCGAGCCAGCAACCCGAGGTCCCAGCATAAATAGCAAATACTTACAGAGTTGGACTTGGATACAGGACAGACCGTATGATCTGCCATATCCCACAATGTGAGAGCACTATGAGATCGTGTCCCTAGCTCCAAGCAACATGGCTTGTGGTACTTGTGAGGAATCAAATAAATTAACACCTAAAACAACATTCAAAGCAAGTTGCCAGCATTCAGTCAGCTGAATTGGTAATGACATATGGTAAGTAACTGATGGCAACCTCCTCTTAATTTGATTCACAACATTGAACAGAATATGATCATGCTATTATGCATAGTCACTCTACGCGCAGCTGCAGACGGAATAGCAGACCATTTCACTGTTTCGGGCTCATTCGTATTCCTCAATTTTTAGGGTTCAGTCACCATCAAATCCCACAAAAAGAAGAGGAAATCAGTGAAGGGGGTTGCTTACCTATTGTCGGTGCGACGGTTCAGATGCAAAGATTGAAAGAGGTGAGGTTGGCGCGGGCAACCGAACCTGCTACTGTCGACGAGAAGCGCCTGGTGTGGGGCTGCAATTCACCGCGAGCGAGGACTAGGCGACCAGGTCGATGCAGACGGAGCGAACTGCAGCAGACGCGGGGGAGAAAGCTGGGATCCACAGGGCTCGTCGGCTCGCCCGCTCGCTGGCGCTCAGTCCGGTCGGTGCCTCGGTGGTGGCCTCTGGAGCATGACAAGGAAGATGAACACGCAGACTTGCGAGGTGATAGGGACAGGCAAGGGTACTTCTGGTATTTTCACAAGCAGGTTTGGCTGAGGAAAGTGTTAAAAAAAGAGAGAGAAGGCTAACGGTTGGGGCCGAAAATCAACACGTTCAAAGCTTTTTTTTTTTGGAACTGACACGTTTAAAACTTAGGATTTGCTCTAGTTCAGTCGATTGAAATCCCGTTTCAGTTGAATTTCTGACCGCTCATTTGTGATCAAGCGGTTGTTGGCTGTTTGTTTTTGTGGGTGCTATTTTTTCCCTGCCTCAAAAATGCACTGCACTTTGAGCGCTATTTTTTTTTCTGCAAACACTTAGATCTTAATCCGACAGTAAGAAAAATGTGACTGAGATAAACACCAATCCTCAATCACTTGGACTGGAGACAAACCCTTAAAACTTTGGTGCTGTTGAAGTGTACTACCGCACACGTAACTAATGAAACATGAATAAAACATAGGGCCTGTGACAAATACATTTTGCCACATACATACAAGCACTCGATATTGCCTCATCCAACTATCACCTCTTCAGTCTTCAACTCTTCACCCGTACATCTTCGTGCAATCGTGCTCGTCCGTCCTACTTAACTTTAAGCACTCTTCTTCGAGCTCATCACAAGAACCACCTAGGTTAGCAACACACGTCACATGTGATCGCTGCTCATGAGACGGTCCCTTGTTTCCTGATGCTCGTCCGCTATGAGCATGAGCCAACTGGCACTCTGGCAGTCCACGACGGTTGTGGCTAGCGGCACGCTTTGCCCCTTGGTTGTCCATCAGCAAAAACTTTTTAGAGCCTTTACGGTCATAGGTGAGCAACACACCAATTTCTCACTAAGAAATATAAATGCCTAATACAACTATAATAGATAATAAGTTGAAGTTAATCACAAAAGAAAAAGAAATAAGTTGAAGATACATTATTTCAAAATTAGAATACTTGTGAATGACAATTTTCTGGTTTTGAACATTACATGAATGACTAAAGATTACTTCATTTTTTTGCGAAGGAATATTACTTATTGACTAGTAAAAATGCACGCGCGCCACGCACGTGTTCAACTAAATGACATTACTTGGTAGGACCTAAACTTATTATTCAAAAATCACTTGGCAGGACCTGAACTTATTATTCAAAATACACTTACACCACACTGTTGGAATTAATAAGTACCATAACATCCAAATGGGAAGGTCAAAGGTCAATGGACATCATGACTATTTTACAAAATAAAAAATAACAGAAGCCGAATAAATTGCAAGTTTTGATAATCAAAAATTTCTTGAACTGTGAAAGACGGCTCATACGAAGCAAGTGTAAATACTTAAGCAACAATTTTAGCTCTTCGACATGCACACAGTATTATTTGCTGATTCGACCATACAACTTTAGCTCCACACAACAACAAATGGTTACTGCTCTATTACACATAGATGACCGAATATCACACAAACTAATTTAGGTCCACATCCGTCAGCACAGTTCAGTACCCTCCAATATGCAATGTACATTGCAACCTGCAAGGTGGTGTTCATTAAAAAAGAATGCTTATGATCATGCTGCCTTTAAAAATCTACAGATACAGAACTATCCTCGCAAAAAAAACACCAAATCTACAGAACTAAAAATTGCAATGGCCATGATAACATGGACAAGTAGCTTCCATTCAGTATACTTACACTTAGAACATAGCTATCTCCATATGATTTATGACAAGTTTGTTTAGATACAAATGTCAGCAGATTCTTCAAGCTTTTGGTAGGTGGTAAAAAAAAAGGGACTTACCTCTAAGCTCATATCACTGATCACTCAGACATGCTATCTCCATATGACTTTTGAACATAGCTGCAAGTTAGTTTAGGTTCAAATGTTTTCGTAATCCGCCTGCTAAAATCTCAACGCCTAGACAAAAGCTTGAAGTCACCAACGGTAACACATAATTATAGTTGTGTAAATAAGCTTCGTCAGGGGGTAATCCACCAGTGCCCCTGATTTTGGTAAGGCTGGCAATACAAAAGTATGCATATCTTAAATCAGTAATAATCCTAGCAAAAATATTGTGCAAAAGAAAACATAAATATGTTGTACAGAGTAATTGCACTATGCAGAAAATCTGCCGTCAATCATGCAGGTGCACCATAACGGTACCACATGAAAATACAAGATATCTCGTCTTTGGCACCATAAATTTCTGCTCTTTTAGATTACTACTATGTTTTTCTTTCCTTTTGGAAAAATATTATTTTAATGACAAGCCAAAGAAAACATTTATCTTAAGAGTGAATTTCTGTAATTCCTCCCCTACCTAACATATTTTTTGTTAGCTTTTCCATGTATGTGTTGTTTTCTAATTCCCTGAGTCCCCTTCTAAAGAATTATATCCCCAAACTACAGCCTAAGGAGAAAAAAAATGGTAGAGAGCTTTAGTCATAGATTGGCTTACATGAAACCTGATCTCCTTGCAATTAGTTCCATTGTCGCTCTCCTACAGATCATATCTGTCAGTTTTGCATAGTCATTAAATTGTCAGTAATAAATAAAAAACCCAGAATATAACAAGCAAGGCACCCAAAAGGGATTCTGGAAGGACAATTTAGGAACTGTCATAGATTGCCTCCTTTGCATTAAGATAAAACATCCCAAGGAGTAATAGTACTGTATATACCATCAGTCAAATAAAAATATTTTTTCTCTAAACTGGTTCTTTAAGAATTTAAATTAGATAGATAGATAAATTTAGATCAACGGTAGATATACATGTGGGGTAGAATCTGGCAGGTCAAAAATATTTTTCTCTAAACTGATTCTTTAAAAATTTAGATTCCACAATAATTTAACTTTTGCCACAAAACAACCCTACCCGGCTAGCTACTTCTATATCTACCACAGACTTATGACGATTTTGGTGTTCTTTAGAGATACTTTTTTACCTTCACTTTTTCTCTTCTTAAATTGTTGTTGTTAGACAACAACAGCTCAATAAAACAACTAACTTTTCATCTCAGTTTTCTGGCTAGTTATATTTAGTTAGAGAAATTCACTTTCTATTTATTTTTCTTGCGGGTCTTTGGCGTTAGAGAGTCTGCTACTTTACTCTAACATTTTTTAGCTGTGTTGTATTTTAAAAACTATTAAAATAAAAAATTAAATTTTACATATCTTATCTATTCTCTTAGAGTTGCTCAAGGATTAGAATCGACGAGTGCAAAATCACACTTCTACAATATTCTACTCTTTTACACTAGCCAATATCAACATATTAAAACTGAAGAGGATTGTATATCACCATATTTATGTCATGTCATATCATAGAGTTTACTAACTGTTATCACGTCTAAATGTATGAATTATAATCATGCGTAGGTAGCAGCCTATCAACCGTGGCTAATTGCTACCGCCGTGTCAATCACCCCTCGCGGGGTGGAGGGGCTACCCCACGCGAACTCGGGCTCGAACCAGACGCGACTCACTTCCACGTTCCATTCCATGATTCCATCTGACTAGACCAACCCGAGCCCGTAGCCCACGAGCCGGAAGACGCGCCTCTCGCTCGGCCCACTTCGTCCTTCTCGCCGCGCCGTCGCGCTCAGCACCAGAGAGGAAGGTGCCTTCCTCTCCGCGGCGAGCGTCACTGCGGCGG
>LAPY01000754.1:150629-165556 GCA_000970635.1 Eragrostis tef
AGCAAGCGAGCCCGCCCGTCCTAATGTGGCGGACAAGAAACAAGACGCGGTCTGTTAGCAAAGCCGTGCTTACAACGGTTGTAACTGTAACTTGTTTAAGTAGGCGTGCTCTTCTGGCTAGCTGCTTGTACAATGTAAGTTAACTTGGCTTGATTGAAGTAGGATTTCATGACAAACTGGATTTTAACGAGAATGTCAGTATCTGCTCTTTTCGTTTGATTCTAGTTTTGGGGGGTCCAAATTTTGCTTTACCCGTGTCCAACCAAGGGTATAGGCGTTCGTCAGCAGCATGCTTAATGACAAGACGTTGGCTACCCGATGCGAACAGAAAATTACACGCCACAAATCTTGGTGCAGAGCAGCATGAGCATTTCCACATGTAGATTAAGCACAAAATATCAACATTCCCATAAATGAATGAAATTACAAACATGAGGTTGACATGGTGAAATTACAAACAGGAGAGCTTTACATAACTAAAAAGAGCTGGCTCTACACAAACTTTGGCTACAGCTACACAGTTTGCAGCTTGCACACTATGGTGCCGTTTTCTTGTTTAGTAAAAGACGACTTCCCCCAAATAAACAACAAACTTCGTTCTTGCGGTCCAAAATGTAACTTTACTGTCCCAACAAAACCACTGCAGGTGCAAGGCAGTAGAGAAAGGCAGACTGTTTATATAACAATAACTAAAAAATACATCAGTTTCAAATAATGCAGTGAGGATATATATGGAAGACAACTTTGCATTCCGTGATAACACTGAATGCAAAAGAAATGCCGTCCTCCATGGGATAAATTTCGCAGGGTCGCTCGGAAACAATGCACAGAAAACAGCATGCTGCCGATACAAAATTCCTGCACAAGAGAACAAAACTACCTTCGAACCAGTCGCATGAACTAATTGGTAGTCTCGCAAAAAAAAAAATATGAACTAATTGGTATGCATTCAAAACAAAACAAAGAACATAAATATAATCAATGTCTACATAGAGTTTAACTCAAAAGGTGGGAACATTTTACTACAAAGAGAATATGAGAAAAATGATTGTTGAGGAAACCACAGGTAACCTGGCCTAACTCAACTGCCCATTTTTCCCAAATTTATTTAGCAGTAAACAAGTTCAGGAGGCAAGTAACACTGATTAGTTCTATGCCCTTAAACACTCGTCCTGCATAACATGCTTTACTTATTAACAGCGAGAAAAACACAACTCTACCAAGATTCAAAGAACGCATATGCAAATGCTTTATAGGTTAGGTTACCAAAATCAGAATTTTGGTGTCAAAGAATGCGTTTCAGGTCAGATGAGAGGAAAATGATTGTTGGAGAAAACAAAAAATAAGCTTAACCCAACTGCCCACTTTCCTTCAATCTATATAGCAGGAAACACTTACGGCAAAAATGCACAGAAGAAAGCATAAGCCGATACACACTATCCTGCTGAGCAAAACTAGCTCAATGATAAAACTGTGGTGCCTCAGAAGCATGGAAAAACTTCAGAAAACGTGTACTAGTGGTGTAGTGACAAAAAAATGGAACCATACAAAATTAATAGACAGCCATAGGAAAACTGTTTTCATGAAATTACAGAAGCAAATGCTGCAAAAAAATATAGATAAATGAAATTTTAAGATACATGAGAGGAAAATGATTGTTGGAGAAAGCAGATAAGCTTAACCCAACTGCCCACTTTCCTCAATTTGATGTTGCAGGAAACACTTTCGGCAAAAGACGCATGGAAAAGCGCAAAGCCGATACACACTATCCTGCTGAATTCAGCCAACAATGCAGGCATCATATTCATGTTGACCGAAGTCCAAGATGAGCTACTGATAATAATGTAACAAATGCCACTGATGATTGCTCAGAAAAATATGGAGAACAGGGAACTATAGAAAACAATTATAACAAAATGTTATGATTTACCCCTTGTGATAATAGTTATGACCTGCATGCTATGCGAATCACCAGAAATATATCTAGCACCAATAAAGAAATATATTAAAAAAAACACAGAAAGAAGACGAAAATTCTATTTCTTGCCACTGTTTGCAACCATATAAAGTAAAACACCTATTTTACTTGCGACACTGTTAATAATAAACATTACATGGACGCAAAAACTGGTTCACAAACATGGGTTCACCTAAACTTAGTTACTTAAGCAACTGAGATTTCTGCTGGAAGAGGCCTAAATATCTCATCCTCCTCCTTCGGAGGATGGATCGTAACAAGATCAGGTAAAGGCATAGCTGGCCCTTGTTTGCCCTTTGGATCCCAGTCAAGCATAATCTTAACCTTGATGCCCAGCACACCCTGAAGGAAAAGAAATCAAAGGATATCGTTAGCACCAAAAAAAGCTTGAGATAACAGGTTATAATTATAGCAAAGAAACATCAAGTAGTGCATCACACCTGTCTCAGAAGAACATGCCTCACAGCCGAGTCAATATAAACATTGACAGGATAACCAGAAGAAATCATGTACCCATCCTTGAACTTCATGGATTTTGCTCGCTGGGCCCTGAGCTTCCCACTTACAATAACCTGTAAAATAAAAGACTTCTGAACACATAGAATGTGTGATCTAACAAAAACTAAACAGCTTCAAATAAGGAAAAGAAACATACCTCACAGCCCTTAGCACCGCTCTCCATTACAAACCTGAGAACACCATAGCATGCCCTGGCAAATGAATGAACTGATTTAGTTAAATGTTATCCAAAGGGGGTGATGCACAAGGAGAACATCCCAGGGAAAAAAAGTAGACAAAACCTCTGTCCAATACAACAAAAACCAAATACAGTACAGAAAATAGAGGTAATGTGGCCAACCAGATGATCAGAAGCCTATCACCAAAGCTTGAGAGAAAATTCTAGATGGCACAGATGATATAGTCATCTTCCGACACAAAGTTGGCACAGAGTGACCTATTTGCTTTATAGATGACATGGCACAGGCACGACTAAAATCATAAGTTCCAGACTAATTGGCTAAAGTGTGCTTAGTATGTGTTCGTATCCCTCCAACCCAAAACAACGGAAGAGTAATAAAACCTTCCAATGGTTATAATGTGCAATGGAGGGCGGTGATCAATTTCGTCACCATCGAACACAGGTCTGGCACAACAAGCCCAGCCTGCTGTGAGAGTGACTGCACATAGCATTACAACGAAGCAGAGCCAATCACCACAACAAGGTAAGAGTATAACCTTCGGACAGCAAGCCCGCCCAGGAGCTTGTAGCGCAGGGACTCAGCCTGGGCAATGGCGCAGAGGCCGCGGTTGTTCACCTTCTCAGCGTAGAGCTCGACGCCGCCCTCGGGGAACTTGAATCGCTTCTGCACCACAGAAGTCAGCTCCCGGATCCTCCGGCCCTTCTCGCCTAAACGAAATCGAAACCTCAGATTCAGCATACAAACAACTAGACAGCAATTCAAACTTCAACCGCTCAGATCGGAATGAGGTTACGTACCGAGGACGTTCTGGGTGCGGGTAGCGCGGATGATGATCTCGGTGCGCATGGGGGTGACGCGGACCTCGACGCCCGAGTAGCCGTCCTCCGCGAGCTCGCGGGTCAGCATCTCGTTCAGCTCCGCATAGAACACCCCATCCGCCACGAACTGCGAGCGACCGCACGTCAGACATCAAATTCATTGGGGCAGTCAAGCTGACCTCGGAATATATGCGAAGGAGGCTCAGGGATGTACCTTACGCTTCTTGCTAATTTGCGTGGGAGTCGCCATTGGAGAGGACGAGGAAGAGGCCGGCGGCGCGGCCCGAGCGGCGGCGGACGAGGATACAAACCCTAGTTTCGGATGCGAAATGTGAGGAAGGAGTGTGATTATATAGCGGGTTGCACGATCGGACGGTTAGGGTTTGTTTGTATTTTTGTACAGCAGCCCCTGGTTTCCTTCTAATTTCATATCCTTCAATCAAGGACAATTGTAGCCTGCCCCCTGATGAATAATAAGGTCGACAGAAAAATGTTATTTTTTTCTCTGCAAAATATGAAAGTTTAAATAGCATAAACTCTTTTTTCAGGAAAATTAGCGAGATCATGCATTTCAAACATCTTGAGATTGCACTAGAGTTTAATGTTCCCTACATTCTCACCAGAGCTTTGTTTCGCATCAAGATCTCTGGCAATTTATGCCATGGTAAAAATTGAGATTGTGTGCAAAAATTGCAGAGCCATCAAGTGGCTTACCCTTACATGTTTTCAATAGAAGGGAAAAACCAAAGCCAACGTATGTTAGATCTTTGGTCCATTATGGTCATTCTAAGTTCTTTTCGAGCACTAGTATGTAATACGGGAACAGGGTGGCTTACAATTTTTCAATAGGGAAAGATCAAAGCCAACGTATGTTGGATCTTTGGTCCATTATGGTCATTCTAAGTTCTTTTCGAGATGATAAAAACAACGACATACGTTTCAGAGTGGTAAAATCATGTGGTCCATCGACATCCAATTCCTCAAAATAAACAGCCACAACCGCACTTTAAAACTCGAAGACGGATGAAAATGACTTTCTGCGAAACAAATATTTCAGAGGCATTGCGGTACATTTCATTTCTTGCAATAGAAGGAAATTGAACACAAACTGCATTCAGATGCCAACATCAGGTGTTCACATGATATCATGGAGGCAGGGATAACCTATACAAAGGTGCTTAAGCTTTCACATGGATAACGGTGAAAAATTCAGGATACAGCATGCCCAGACCCCAGTGGCATATACAGTACTTTTGAACTAACACAACCAGCTTAACTACTAAACGAATACTAGATAAGCTGACAATTCACTGAGCCTTGGCAACCGGTTCGAGGGCTTCAATCATGACAACACTGTTTCCCCTGATAACCTGCACATGATGACACTTCTATCAGCATAAGAATTTCGCACAAGTACTTTCAATCTATGGATACCGTGGCCACGAATGTTTTGATAAGTAAAATTTACCCTTACAGTCATGGAGGCAAAGCCTCATTAATTATCAACAAAAGGTCCAAAGAAAAAGATACTCACCACCATCCCTATGTCATTCTTTTCATTTCCATTGACCTCCACTGTGTTGTCCACAACCAAGTTCATGAACTGATCAAATCCCCGAAGCGTGCCAATCACAACACGGTTTGCATTCAGCTTGACTGATACAACAAAATAGGGAAGAAAAGTGTAGTGAGTGATTAGCTCATGGAGGCAGAACAATAAAGTACAGACTATATCATCATAGCATTTAAGAAATGTATATTGTGAACAAAGCAATTAAATCATGACAGTTAAAACTGGATCAAAGTTCACTTAGTTTCACAATAAACATGGAATTTTAATTAAAAGGAAAGAAGGAATCGAAAGGCCCGTCAAGCTCATGCCAATGTCAAAGACAGCGCCCACTTTAGATACTAATACTAGCAATCATCAAGAACTACGTGCATTAATTCATATAACACCAAAGTTTACCGTTAGCAGCAAAAGACTAAATTAAAAAAAAAGAGGCATGAAGCACAAATAACTTAAATATCAAAGGGGGCAAAACACTTATCAATATCAATTAAATCAAGCAGGGATGCTCTACTACCTGTCGACCTTAAAAAAAGCCCATCATTTTCTCAAACACTATGTTGTTATCTGTATGGAAAACAAACTAAGCCATATACAAGATAACACTCGGAAAGCTAAACAAAACTAGCTGTATAAATAAGATGCCCATACAAAACATTTAGTATAGTCATACTCATACACATACACTACCACCTGGCTTTTGGCTAGGGGTGGGAAGTGCGGCAATCAAATCAAGGAGCTGCCCTATCAGAGTAACTATGACTAAAAGCTTCACTTGGAACTGAATCCATAGCTTTTCAAAGATCATCATTTAGAGCAGTCCATCAAACAGCCAACTTGTACAGAGCAAAAAATCAGTCGCGTTTATGTAAAAAAGAGACTCAAAAGTCAAAACACGACAAAGCTCTAAATAATACAATAGGCACAGGTATCTGAATGCGTAAGCTGGCAGGTGTTATATCTAAGGAAGTGGAACAAAACAGCAAATGCCCTATCAGAGTAACTATGACAAAGAAGCATCATTTGGATAAGGAATCCATAGCTTTGCAAAGATATCGTCATTTAGGGCATTTATATCATCAACGTCAAAAAGTTGCAAAGGTGATAAAATTTGCATATCAAATATCAAAAGCTAGCTAAAATAAGAGGGTTAAGTAAAACAGAAGATCTTCAACTTGAACGCTATGGGAATATAACTGATAACACTAGTACAGCGCCCTTGGGTCAATATTAAACTTAAACACAGTAAAAGGATTGCAAACCCACACCGTTATTTATCTCTTCTACACAATCCTCCATACCAGTACCAACAACATATCCGTTAAAAAACAAAAAAGTACCAACAACATACATGCCAAGTTGCGAACCAACATAGACCATACTTTACAGTCTAGCGCATCAGCTAAACTTCTATACATGTGCAAGAATTAAGATTATGTTATACCGGCGCATATGCATCCTCAGAAACTAAACTACTAGCAAATTAGCAGTGCATAATTTAACGAGGGGAAAAAATCTAGCAACGGAGTAAGCATACTTACTTTGGAGCTTCTTGTCCATGTACCTGCGATTCACCCAAAACTCTGATCAATATCGCAACAAAACAGAGAAAAATCAGCAAATATAATCGTGCTTGAGAAGGAAAGAGAGGCGAAAGTACTTCTTCAGATCCGGAGGTTGCCCCGATCGGCTCATGGCGACTCCCTAACAAAGGATCTAAAGCTTCTCCGCGCCTTCGGAAGATGGCTTCGCGCCAGTCGCCTATTGGTTACCGACGATCCTCTGACATGCGGGGCATGCCTTTCTACAAGGGCCTTTCACAAACTTTTACAATGGATCGAGCAGGCCCGGCCCGGCCCACTACGGCTCGCGAGTTGCTGAGCCTCTGAAACTCAATCGCGTGTGGAACTGCGGACAGCGGAGCTGCCGAGTCCACAGGGCGAGCAGAGATGCGAGCGGACGCCTCCGCCGGCGATGCGGGTCCCAGCTCCCAGGCCGGCGCCGGGGGCAGTGCCCCCACGCGGCCCCGCAGGTTCCCCGGGGCGGCTCAGCCGGAGATCATGCGGGCGGCGGAGAAGGACGACAGTTACGCCGCCCACGTCACCGAAGCCTGCCGCGATGCTTTCCGCCACCTATTCGGTACTGGAAGAACCTCTAATCTGTACCGAGCATAGCTTTGTGTTGTGCAGTTTATGGCTATTTGATGTGGCTCGTGGTGGCGATGATGATGCAGGTACCAGGGTTGCTGTTGCTTACCAGAGCGAGGTGAGAGCTAGTTGCCATGTCCTTCTACTTAAATACCTACAAATTAGTGCCAATTGATGCTTCAAATGACTCAAGTGAACTGATTTTATCCGACAAACACATCGTGCACATTGGTTGCAGCGGAATTTGTGAATGCCTGAATGATTCATAGCGTTTGTTTGTGACAAATGCTATTACAGGAAGCCTATTGGTGTTTGGTATGTTTGAGTGCTGACACTAAAATCATTCAGCCATTGGATCTTCTTTATGGTACTGGGTGTTATTAGATTTGGGGACCTGGGTCTAGTTTGTTACAAGTTGAATCATTTGCTTAGAAAAAACAAGAGAAAATTCCTTATTTGCCATTGAGAATTTGCATAGTTCCTTATTTGCCATGTTAGAAGTTGAACTTCCTTAGTTGCCATCCAATAAATTTTTTATGCCTTCGTTGCCACTGCAGTGCAATTTTTGCTCTAACTCAAACATGAAAAGACCAAAATACCCCTAGCAGAGCCGTCGTTCCCCTTCTCCCTTGCCAGGCATAAAAAATACGGGACTTGAACTCAAACATGTTAGGGGTATTTTGGTCTTTTCATGTTTGAGTTAGAGCAAAAATTGCACTGCAGTGGCAACGAAGGCATAAAAAATTTATTGGATGGCAACTAAGGAAGTTCAACTTCTAACATGGCAAATAAGGAACTATGCAAATTCTCAATGGCAAATAAGGAATTTTCTCAAAAAAACAAACACCCTAGTACCTAGTTAAACAACATGCTTTCAGCGCTTGCTATTGGGTAACCATTGTTTGTAGTTGATACTTAGAAACTATATATAAACATATAAATACCTGGAGTGCTTGAACTTTTGTTTTTGAAAAAGAGGCGCTCTAGCTGATATAGCTAATCCATGTTAGCTGTTATGTTGCAAATTGTCAATGTTTGTGAGGTATTAGGCCGGATGTTTATGATACTGTATTTGATACTTCAATACTTCATGCTTAATGCTGCAAACTGGTTGCTGATCTAATAATGCTAAAATTGCCATCTCAATAGAGTGATTGTCAATTGTGATAAAGCAGGTTCAAGATCTATTCAGTTTTTTGAACATCATGAAATCATTCAATAGCCTATAAAGGTTGACTTCGTGTTTCTTCCTTAGTATTTGCTATTCTTGTGCGGTGATTAATATATTGTTCCGTGTAAGTTATAGAATGTGGCAGTAACTTACATTAATATGATATTTCACAGATAAAGTTGCTTGGTCAGTCCCTTTATTACTTGCTAACAACAGGTTCAGGCCAGCAAACACTCGGGGAAGAATACTGTGATATATCTCAGGTGGCTTATTACGTCTTTTCTTCTTTACCATGATTTATCATTTTCTGTCAGAAAGGACAAAACATTTTTACTGTCTATTATTGGATTTGGTACTTGGTAGTATGCTTCATCATTGTCGCTGCTCTCTTGGTTATTGGCACGCCACAGGTTTTCAGTACAATACATCACCGCCCGACAACCCCCAACACGCGCGCGCGCACACACACCTGACTCGTGTTGATGTCTGCTTAACCCTTGAAATTAATCTGGTTATTTTATCCTAAGTCAGAGAACTTTTGTTGCCAGATTTGCTGCCTTGGACAGGCATGGTCAAATTCTTCTCTCCTAGCACACATAATCCCGAGCGCCCGTCCACAATCCCCTAGCAAAAAAAAGTTGCCGAAGTACCAGCTCCATCAACGAGATGAATTTATTCTCGGATTAGTTTGATGAAATGAATATAACCTCTTATTGAGAGTTTGCTTTACATCGAATTCAAACAATGCTGAAAGATCACATGAATCTAATAATAAGGGAATGTCTAGTGAAATTATCTGATTTATTCATTCTATAATTTGGAAATTTGAGGCCCATAAGAGGGTTAGTCACAATAATGCAATAATATTAATAGCAATAATTTATTCGTTCTGTAATTGAACTGTTTAGGTTGCTACCTCGCATGGACTTCCTCCCACACCTGCTAGGCGGATTCTTTTCATTTTATACCAAACTACTGTGCCCTATCTCGCTGAACGGATCAGGTTTGAAAGTATAGTTTGCCATAGTCTTTAATCATGATTCTCTTGCAGTAAAGGGCTGATTGAATTTTTTTTATTCATATTGATTTTAACAGCTCCAGAATTGTTGTCCGTAGTATGGCCCTGAATGAATCTCAGTTTGATGATCATCCAGAAAGTGATAATCCTAGTACTGCCATTGCACAATCCACTACGAATAGTGATACTCCTTCAAGAAGCTTGAGTGTCCCTGTTTTCTCAAGATTACGAGGTCGAGTTCATGCCTTATGGGTATGGGTTCTTCAGAAATGGCCTACGGTATGAAATTGTCCTAGTTGGTATGTTCATTCATTATCGATGGAAAACCTCTATAGATTTACTCATTGATAAATTTTGTTGAAGGATTATGGCTGTTTTGCGTTTCTCTTGTCTTGTTTCTTGTGGTTTTCATCTCTAGCCTACCCCAACTTGCTTGGGACAAAAGGCTATGTTGTTGTTGCTGCTGCTGCTGCTTATGGCTGTATTTGCACTTCAAAGATATTTTTCTTTCCTAACTCCTTGACGATGTCCACTATGTGTTATAGATGCTGCCGTTTGCTCGAGATTTTATACAATTGACTATCCGTGCAAACCTAATGATGTTCTATTTTGAAGGTATGCCATCTGCAATTGACTCTGTAACATAACGTCTTTTCTTCTTTAGCATGATTTATCATTTTCTGTCAGAAAGGACAAAACATTTTTACTGTCTATTATTGGATTTGGTACTTGGTAGTATGCTTCATCATTGTCGCTGCTCTCTTGGTTATTGGCACGCCACAGGTTTTCAGTACAATACATCACCGCCCGACAACCCCCAACACGCGCGCGCGCACACACACCTGACTCGTGTTGATGTCTGCTTAACCCTTGAAGTTAATCTGGTTATTTTATCCTAAGTCAGATCAGAGAACTTTTGCTGCCAGATTTGCTGCCTTAGACAGGCATGGTCAAATTCTTCTCTCCTAGCACACACAATCCCGAGTACCCATCCACAACCCCTAGCAAAAAAAAAAAAAAAGTACCAGCTCCATCGACGAGATGAATTTATTCTCAGATTAGTTTGATGAAATAAATATAACCTTTTATTGAGAGTTTGCTTTACATTGAATTCAAACAATGCTGAAAGATCACATGAATCTAATAATAAGGGAATGTCTAGTGAAATTATCTGATTTATTCATTCTATAATTTGGAAATTTGAGGCCCATAAGAGGGTTACTCACTAATGCAATAATATTATGCTAATGTGGCCCATTCTGTAATTGAACTGTTTAGGTTGCTACCTCGCATGGACTTCCTCCCACACCTGCTAGGCGGATTCTTTTCATTTTATACCAAACTACTGTGCCCTATCTTGCTGAACGGATCAGGTTTGAAAGTATAGTTTGCCATAGTCTTTTAATCATGATTCTCTTGCAGTAAAGGGCTGATTGAATTTTTTTTATTCATATTGATTTTAACAGCTCCAGAATTGTTGTCCGTAGTATGGCCCTGAATGAATCTCAGTTTGATGATCATCCAGAAAGTGATAATCCTAGTACTGCCATTGCACAATCCACTACGAATAGTGATACTCCTTCAAGAAGCTTGAGTGTCCCTGTTTTCTCAAGATTACGAGGTCGAATTCATGCCTTATGGGTATGGGTTCTTCAGAAATGGCCTATGGTATGAAATTCTTCTAGTTGCTATGCTCATTCATTATCGACGGAAAACCTCTATAGATTTACTCATTTATAAATTTTGTTGAAGGCTTATGGTTGTTTTGTGTTTCCTTGTCCTTTTCTTGTGGGTTTCATCTCTAGCCTACCCCAACTTGCTTGGGACAAAAGGCTATGTTGTTGTTGCTGCTGCTGCTGCTTATGGCTGTATTTGCACTTCAAAGATATTTTCTTTCCTAACTCCTTGACGCTGTCGACTATGTGTTATAGATGCTGCCGTTTGCTCAAGATTTTATACAATTGACTATCCGTGCAAACCTAATGATGTTCTATTTTGAAGGTATGCCATCTGCAATTGACTCTGTAAATTGTAAATCCTGGTTACATTTATACATACGATATAGGGCCAGTGTAATGTGGATTCATGACGAGTTATTTTTTGCATCCTGCTTGGTGACCACTTAAATTCATGAAACTTGAAATAACTGTGAGCTAGTAGGCAGATGAAAAATCCTCGTACTGCCTTAACAATTAAATCATTGCAACATTCTGCTTCATGATTACCTCAAACTTGTGAAACCTAAGTTAATTGTGAGCTAGTAGGCAGATTAAAAAGGCTCAGACTTGATTTTAACAATGAATCAACAAATCTGGTTTGTGATAAGCTATTTCTTAGCTGCCCTTGCAATTTTGCATAATCCCTTATTTGCCATTTGTATCTCGTTGACATGAGAGCCCTCCTGTGTCGCTGACAGTGGTATCTCAACATGTAGAGCCCTCCTGTGTCGCTGACAGTGGCAAATAAGGGACACTTTTTTTGCAATGTCAATAATGAATTCCCTAATATGTTGAAAAAATTCTGCAATGCACTGCCAAGATCTGATTCTTACCAGAATGCCTGGTACTGTCAAGATTTTATTCTTATCAGAATGCCTTGTATTCTTGTAGTGTCCTGCGACATGTTTGTGGCGTTCAAAATTCATTCGTTCGATGCACCTACTTTAGTCTGCAACATATTGTGATGTGTACCTTAAGGCTTGATCATTGTTGTAACAGTGACATTGGTTCATTAATAACTATATACATCTTCATTCTTGCTGCCTCATTTGTATCAGTATTATCTGTGTGATATCTAATGTTACTTTATATACACTTCCTTTGCTGTAGGATTGTATTATCATTTGCCAAAGCGCGCGGCTGGAATTCGTTATGTGTTCATTGGTAAGCCAATGAATCACAGGCCTAGGTATCTTTCGATACCTCTTTGCACATCTTCTTTGACCAAATTTTATCACAACATGAACTTGCATACAGCACAAACAAATTAGACAGCTATTGATTCCATGAAGCTATGTGTCAACATGTGAATTGAGAATGCAGATCCCAATTAAGTTTTTATTACTCTTCACATAAACTTTTTCCCTTCAAAAGCTTCATAGTCTTTGGCAGATCAAAATTACTCTCAACATTTTGCAGGTATCAGATATTGGGCATTTTTCTGTTGGTTCAGTTGTGTATACTTGGCGCTGAAAGACTCCGAAGAAGTAATCTATCATCAATAGCTAGTTCCATTAACCAAATATCGTCGGGAAACTATCAGTCATCAACAGGTGCACTTTCTTGTGTTGAATTTATTGGATAACTTTCTTGGGTTTTATGCGGAATCACAGAGTTTACTTGCTTACAAGGATACAAATTATTGAGTGTTAACTTTTAATTTTATCTCTGTCAATGGTGAACCAGGTCGTGGCATCCCTGTTCTTAGTGAGGATGGAAATATCATCAGTGACATCCGCAGTGGTAAAACTGCAGACATGGCTTCTCATTCAGAGGTATTTGCTTCATCAAACAGCATGTTCGAATGACTATTTTTAAGTAGTACAGGACCTTTTGGAAAATCAACTCCATTACTAAGCCTTTTTTTTTTTACCATTCTGTTGGAAGCTAACTGGGCTATGCTACCAAGCTATTATTTGAGTACACAAATCATTTAATGCATGAATGTCACATTTAAAGATAGTTTTCATATGCTTTTAACAATTATTCTTCAATTATATGCATAGGTATCATGTAAACTGTACTTTGCGCATGAATTTGCCTAATTATCTTACTGTGTTCGTTCTAATATTCAGGCTTCCAGTGGCATGAGCAAGTGCACTCTCTGTCTCAGTACTCGCCAGAATCCTACTGCTACAACCTGTGGGCATGTCTTCTGCTGGTAAAAACTTTTATTCGATTGTCATGTTTGACAAATTTAGATTGTTTTCCATTCCCATATCCTCTCTTGAAATATATTGATAACTAATCATACATGCAGGAATTGCATAATGGAATGGTGCAATGAGAAGCCTGAGTGCCCACTATGTAGAACACCAATCACTCATTCGAGTTTGATTTGTATATATCATTCAGATTTCTAACAATTCATTTATCAGAGTCGCATGGGGTCATAGTATTCTCTGATTCCGTTGGGAACAAAATGATGATTCCGTTCGGTAAGAAATCTGCACATTGAAATGGTTTATATCAGAAGTGTAGAGGATTATGGGGGCATTTCAAGAGGTAAGTTCAAAGTTGTATTCTGCTCGAGAGTTGAAATGTCAAATAGCAATAGGGGCCACATTGAGTAGGAATTATTTATCTTTAGTGTTAGCAAATGCCTTGTATATGTAAGTTTTGGACACCAATGTGAATTTTTGAGTAGAAAAAGGACTGACTTGTATCACATAGGTATTTAACAATCTAACATCTTGAGTCTGTACACCTATATCATCTTATATTTGTTTTCCTCTATCCGTTTCGTCTTCTCATGTGTTCATTCCTGGCGTAATTGCTGATTGGCAACGGCAGATAGTGGCCATGTGGCCATCACCCTTGCGAGTTTTGTCCAATTTACCGATTCCATGTCTCCTGTTGCACCAACTGGATGGCTATGAGTGAAATATCCTCTGATTTTTTCGAAATTAGCATGCCCTTTTGACTGTTTGAGTTTAGGACATAGATTGTATATCAGGTGTCATAACCGACAGATAAAACAATCCGGAGGGTATATTGCAAAGCCGTAACGATGCAGCTTGGCAATTAACCAGATATTATGCTAAATTACTACTAGATTGCGTACTTTATGGAGGTGCCGGCTCGTGTCAATCACCTTACCATTCTGCACGCGGTTGTTGGGGACATCGACCAGCTAGCAGGTCCTACTTTGACTTATAAGGCGCGTTCGGCGTTTTAGAAAGACGAATTTAGAACGGTATAAACAAAAAAAAATCTTGTCTTAAACAAAGTTTAATTATAAAACTAACTGCAGAACCTTCGGTTTAAACGAATTTAATGAGGATAGTTAAGCCGTGATTAGACGATGGTTACTGTAGCATTATTGTAGCAAAACATAGATTAATTCGGCTCATTGGATTCGTCTCACAAAGATGTACCTATATGTAAAAAGGTTTTGTCATTAGACTTTATTTAGTACTATTAAATAATAAGATTTTCTTTAGTGCTAAAGTTTAGAGGGGACTAAACACGCGCAACGAACGCGCCCATAGTGGACTGCCAATGTCAACCAGATTTCAGGACAGATCTTAAGATAGATCATATACATTATTATAAAAACACTACTTTTTTTTCATAATTATGCAGTTTTAAACTAATATGCTGCTTCAACCAACATATTAACCAAAGCAACTTATTTCAAATGGAAAGAGTTACGTGTAACTGGTTTTCACGATAAATCTGATAACATTATATTTTACGTTCGATCTTATGAATGTACTGTTATGATAGTTAAAAAGATTTACTTTGGTCAAACGCTTTAGTACTCTCTCACTTCTGTGTTTAATCGCTGTCACAGATCCACGGGT
>LAPY01000755.1:15750-26481 GCA_000970635.1 Eragrostis tef
CCCCACAGCTGACCCGCCGGAAGAGGCTGTTCCTCCCTCGTCGCCACCCCGCACGGCCGCGTGCCCCAGCCCGCCGGTGAGTTTCCGTTCCTCCTCTCGTTTGGTGCTGCTCCGATCGTTGTGGTTGGGCGGATTCCGCGGTAGGGGAATTCTAGCATTTTCTGGGATTTTTTTTTGGCTCGTTTCCGTAGGATTTTGATGAGCAGGGAGATTGTGTGAAGACATTGACGCAAGCTGCAGAATGTAAAAATTTGTTTAGACGACGAAACCTCTCTCATACATTTGATTTCGTGATACTCAGATGCTTAAGATAAGAAAATATAAGGCACTGAATTTGAATCGAGTACAATTATATTTTCTCGAGAACAAATACACAATTGATTTGGGCACATTTCATTAAGGATAGAGCAATTAAATGTCATGTCTAAACCTTCTATATGCATAAGGCTTTGACTCTCACCTTGCCTGTGAGTTCAGATCCCCTTAGCCTGCGGTTCTGCTATGATCGTTGTGGATAGGTGTATTGCGCGTAGCTTGATGGCTAGAGCGGATCCTGCGGTGCATTGTTTTTCTTCTATTAGAACTTTTATGGGGGATGCCTGAATAAATGAATGAATGGGAGGGATTTGCAGAACAGGGCTAGGTGTGTGAGCTTTGAGTGGAATTTCTAGTTTTTTTTTTAGATTTTTAGTTTTTGGGTTTTTCCTTTTATGTGGAGTGGGACTGTGTGGGGATGGAAAATTCATTTTCTCCAATATTTACCAGTGAAATTGGAGAGAGAAGTTATGGAGGTGCTAGGATTACTCAAATCCATCCTTCTCGTTTGTTGAATCAGTGAATCCGCATACATGTATCATGTTAAATAATAACTCACCAAAATGTTATCCCTATGTTGAAGTTATATACAGACTTCTATATTGTTACTAAATCTATTGATCCTTGTGTCTTTCTTATTCATCTATTTATTCAACCTGTAAGTGATGAAGAAGTGTGAATTTTGCAATGTACTAAGTTTTTATTTCTGTCTATTTTGCAGGATCTATGCAGCCAGCTGTTTAGCAATTAGAGCTCAGTATCAGATGTCATAGCATCATATTATGTGCCTTTGGACAGGCTAAGCCATCAACTACGGTGAAGACTTAAAATAATAACAGCCATTATTTGAAAAACTTGGATTACTCTCACACTTGTTGGCAGCTCAAGTAGTGCTTGCCAGTTTCCTGTAGCAATCCATGCCTGAAAACTTTGATAGTCCTGTTCAAACACAGATGGCTGTTGCAGTTCTGGATTATAGCCTGAGCAGTGATTACCCCTCGAAGAAAATAATTGAAGGACGATCGCTTAGTTGTAAGCGTGTGTTTGTCCAAACTGACAATGGTTCTGTCCTGGGCATTGAACTAGAGCCAGGAGAAAATGCGCACACCATAAAGAAGAAGCTGCAGACAGCCCTCAATGTATCCACTGAGGGGAGCTCACTCACATTTGGTGATCAAGTTTTAAACAATGATCTCAGCTGCATCCGGAATGATTCACCATTGCTTCTCACCAGGAATCACATGCATAGAAGCTTCTCCACACCTTGCCTCTCTCCCAAAGGAAAGGATGTTAAGCAGCATGACCGAAGCAGAGTTGTTGAAATCCTGGGGTGCTCAAGCCCTTCTACTACAATGAAGCAGTTGGTTAATGATATTACTGAGGGAATTAGAAATGGAGTTGAATCAATAGCTGTTAGCGGTGGGATGGGTGGTGCCTACTACTTCATGGACATGTGGGGTCAATGTGTTGCCATTGTTAAGCCAACAGACGAGGAACCTTTTGCTCCAAATAATCCTAAAGGTTTTGTGGGGAAGTCTCTTGGGCAGCCAGGCCTTAAAAGATCAGTACGTGTTGGTGAGACAGGATTCAGAGAGGTTGCCGCATATCTCCTTGACCACAAGAATTTTGCAAATGTTCCTCCTACTATGTTGGTAAAAATCACCCACAGTGTGTTCCATGTGAATGAAGGTATTGAATGCAAAAGTAAGGTCAGCAAGAACAGATCAGATGCTCATAATAAGATTGCATCATTGCAGCAGTTCATTCCACATGACTATGATGCCAGTGATCACGGAACATCTTGCTTTCCTGTCTCTGCCGTTCACAGGATTGGCATACTTGATATCAGAATCTTCAACACAGACAGGCATGCTGGAAATCTTCTGGTCAGGAAGCTTGATACTGGAGCTGGCAGGTTTAAAGCTCAGACAGAGCTCATCCCTATTGATCACGGCCTTTGTCTGCCTGAAAGTCTGGAAGACCCTTACTTTGAGTGGATTCACTGGCCGCAGGCATCTATTCCTTTCTCCGAGGAAGAACTTGAGTACATCGCAAATCTGGACCCAGTAAAGGATGCTGAAATGCTCCGCATGGAGCTGCCCATGATCCATGAGGCTAGTCTTAGGGTGCTGATCCTCTCGACAACATTTCTTAAGGAAGCTGCAGCTTATGGCCTCTGCTTGTCTGAGATAGGGGAGATGATGAGCAGGCAGTTCACTGGGAAAGAAGAGGAGCCAAGTGAGCTTGAGCTTCTGTGCCTGGAAGCAAGGACTTGGGTTGAGGAGGAAAGGGGATTGATTCTTCCAGATGCTGACATTGAAAAAGATGAGGATGATGATGTAGAGTTCACCCAGTTCGATCTTGACTCCGAAGATGATTCAGCTCTAGTTGAAGCATCAGTTTTGGATAGGTTTGAGTCCATGGCTGTAAGTTGCAGAAACACACTAACAAAATTAGCCGAGGGCGGCGAAAATGAGGATGAAGCTGAAGAAGGCAAGAATGACGTGAGCCAGGAGAACTTCAGCACCTTTACCGATTCAATTCCTAAGTGCACTTCTTCCACCTCGAAATTATCTGTCTCTCTTAAGGGTCTTTGCTTCAGGGGAAGCAGCAATGGCCACAGTGGGGTCGCCGTGAACAAGGTGAGTGATAAAGCTGACAAAAGTTATAGTGCCTATAGTAGTGAGCATCAGTCTGGAGGTGGGAGCGCAAACGAGATGCTCCCTCCCAGCTCAAGTTTTGTGAAGCTGTCAGACTGGAGTGCCAATGAATGGAGTGCGTTCATAGAAAAGTTCCAGGAGTTGCTCCGAAGCATGTTCCATGACAGGAAGCAAAGTGCAGCCCGCGGGCGATGGCTTACGCAGAGGCTGGGCACTTCTTGCCAGTTTTGAGAACAGCAAGGGTATGCTTCAAAGGGAACATGTGCCAAACCTGGGGTACACATCAGTTTGTGATCTGGCTTCGTAGTGGCCGTGGTCATTCCATATAGGAGCACTATCGGTAGGTGTAATGAGAATAAGACCGTCACAGTTATGGGCTTGCAGCAGAATTCTGTTGTGTCTGTGCATAGGTTTAACATATGGGTGGTCTGTTGTTATTTGTGTATTATGTCCAGTGTATTGGGCATAATGCTGCTATGAGGGGGTGCAATCATAGTGTTCTTTTTTTTATCCCTTTGTAAACATTGCATTTAAAGTTATCAGAAGATATTTTGATAGTACTATCTACGTACGTATATCTAGTATACTTGTATTGCTGTATGTTCTGTGGGTTGGGTAGGTACACTGAGTCACAGACTGAATGGTGGTGAGCTTACTTCAAAAATATCAAAGAAATACATAGGTATGTTTCTGTTTGCGTTTTGAAGAATCTCACCTACCCAACTTTCTTACGACTAAAGGCTTTGCTGCTGATGATGATGAACATAGAAGAATTTCATTTATTAATATGTTGTGTTTTATCTATGCCGCAATTGCACAGTTGTTTAACTCATTAGATTAGATATTGCATTCTTCTGGAGTTTGAGAAGCAGTAGATATTCTATGATGTTTCTTCCTTCCATTTGCGTTCAGCACTGTTATCATATTTTTCCGACCTCTATTACCGAGTCATCCACTTCCAGTTTCTTCTCAATGCATTGTCTTCACAACAACCTCAGCTTCCTGTAGCCTGTAGGTACTATTTTGTTCTGCACTTACGTCTCTTTCTGTTCCTATTAGATTTTATTATTCGATGTGCATTTGGTGGCATGTAATCCATTTGAATCAGTATTGCTCTTTTTTTACAAAAAAATTATTACAGGACAGTTGAGGCAGCTATTGTATTCAGGTGACAGCAGTGGTAAGCAAATCGTCTGGGCAAAAGGTAAGAGCACAGCACCATCTCTTGTTGCTGCACCATCATAGAATTTTACAAATGAATAGTGAACTTTGTAGGAAGGATCTTTAGAGAAATCGCCATACATGCATCATCTATTTATTGGGCCTTGGAAACAGAGGTTTCTATTCTGATATGAAGCCTAAATTTGGCCCAGACAAAATGATATTCCTGTGCAAACTAGTTACAGTCCTACTGCTACTTTTCAAGTGGGAAGACAAAAAGGAAACATTGCATCATAACTTAGCAGTGCCCTACAACTCCACACAGTGCACAATTCAGGCGTTGTCACCTCCAATAGAAAGGAAAAGAAAAATAACACAAAAAATGTGTAAAACTTTTTGCAACAACGTGCAAGCCATCAACTAGCTGGTGGCTATGCTGCGACGTTGGTAATGCCCCATGAGCGCTCAGCAAGGTGTACACACTCTGGGAAGCGGAAACAGTCAACGAGGTGGTCGATGACCATGCCAGCGGCCTGCATGAAGGAGTAGACGATGACGGGGCCGACGAGGCGGAAACCTCGCCGGACAAGGTCCTTGCTTACCGCCTCTGACTTGGGTGTCCTAAATGGGATGTACTTGTGGTGCTTATACTTGCCCACCACTGGTCGGTGGTTCACATGCCCCCACATGTAACCGCTGAATGACCCAAATTCCTTTGCCACCTGCATGTGCACAGTTTTTGAGTTTTATGCACCGGCCAGTTCTCCCAAGAATCCAATATCTTAAACAGTCTACGAAGTTAGTCCTTTTCCTGTTTGAGTGGATTTTACTTTATTACTAACGCAATAGATTCATGTCCCACTGTTTTTGCTTCATTTTAGCAGCAATCGTTTTTTAATCTTTGAAGTAAAAAAAAATGTGGCAATTTTTATTCAGTGCTCATCATGGTAAATCGAGGTGAGTTGAACCATTCTGGAGTTTATGTACTTGCCTTCTTAATGCACTTGGCGTTCTCCACAATGCACCTCACCCTGCACTCTGCTAGCTTGAGCTCCTTGTCGCCGCTTATCTCCACAATATCATTCTCATCCATCTTTGCCACCACGCTGGGATCAAAGTCCGCGAACACTTTCCTGAACCGGTCATGGCCATTATGTCATTCTGTCTTAGATAAAATTGAACTAAAGAAATCACTACACATTGATATCGCAAATGTTTAGAGAAGCACCTGTACATTTCTCTCCTCTTGAGTATCTCTGTCCAGTTGTGGTCTATGAGCATCCCTGACAGTGCCAGCAACTCGAAGAGACGGCTGCAATTCACCAAGATTTAACCAAGATAACTGTTGTCTTTTCAAAAGCTGACATATTGAGATTTGAAAGTGCAGAATGGCAATTGTAACAAGTAATAACTAGAAAATGTGGTAGTAAGTACTTGTCATTGTACACAGGGACGCCCCAGCACTCGTCATGGAACTGAACGTATGCCTCATCTGCACAATGGGTTTAATTTCAATCAGTTAGCTTTCTTATCTTAGTCATCCTCTTTAACCTGTTTAAGCTTTTTGTTTTCAACAAACTACAATGAACTAGAGATTAAGTCCTTTTCTGATGAATTTGTTAACTGAATGATATTCTCTGAGCACAAGATGGTGACCCACTGAAACTTAGTCAAATCAGTGTATCATTAGTCAGTGATGTCGACTTGACCACTTGTTAAAAATGAAGTCTGTCCCATTGTCTAGCCTGACTTCTTTTTTGTTATGGATAATTTTCTGTTCAAACTTATTCTGGTCAGAAGTGGGTGAAAATTAATTATTAATCTTTAGTTGCATCGTTCAGTTATCCAATGTGCCATATATGCTTTTCCTGTGCAAAGAAACTGGTGTCCTCATAGGCAGCAAGCAAGTGTAACAAACTGCTGTTAAATAGGATGATACGATAGTTTCCTGTTAGAAGCTGTCCAATCAGGAGTAACATCATGCTCATGCATGTGAAGCAAATACAGGAAGATAAGCAAAGAAACATTAGCAGTAATTAGCATTTCTTACCACTGTTCTTGGTGATCCAACTGCACCTGTGTAAGCTCCCTGGCTCACTGAAGTCAAACTCTTCCTCCCCACCTTCAACATCATGGTCACTAACCTTGTCATCTTCTCTCCTCCTCTCCAGAGACACAAGCACATCACCCCAGGGGCTGAATGTGCCACCATATAGCAGCGGCACCTTTGGTTCCCAGCTGGAGTTGGAGCTGCTTAGTGAGGAGTCGTTGGAGTTCTGTGAGAGGGAGAGGGATGACAATGTGAGGTTGGAGCTGCTCCTCTGGATGCCTAGAGGGTATATCCTCTGCATGTACTTGCTGCCTGCAGCATGGCTCATGGCCTCCTGCAGCTTCCTATCTAGGTTTTTCATGTGGCTGGGGCTCTTCTCAAACGCATGGTGCTGCCTGCTGTGTGCTGTGGTAAGCATTGTCCCAGGAGGCTGGTGGTTTTGGAGGCAAACTGTAAGAAGGTGCCTGTCCCTCTGCTGGTTTGAAATTAATGCGTGTGAGGTTTGGTATGTGAGGTTCTGGGTCTATTATAAGAGTTGAAGGCTTGAACGTTAAGGTGGTGTGTCCTGACCGGGCTTGTTTGGTAGCATGTGGGCTTCATGGTAGCTGCTTGACAGCTTCCAGTCGATCTTATTAAAATTTGATGTGATGGCTGTGCTATTTTAGTGAGTGGAAAGTGTTGGTGGTTTCCGCATGGGGTTACACACATGGTTCCTGTAAGGGGATCGCATAGCTCATCTGTTCCTAGTACTCTTCAGTAAATACATTTTCGGTAACTCACAAGAGATTTTATGCAAAAGAAAACATTGGTAGTTCAAATGTATCTTAATTTTAACATGCCCACATGATAATCCATGTTATTTTTGCTTACTCAAGTTTCAACAGCAGCCAGGATTTTTTTTTTCTCATCGAAGAAACAGCAATATGCCAATAGTTGCCAGCTTCTAATTTCTTGGAGCAGGCTAGGGAATGGTCACTGACATGTTATTGCCAAAAAAAAAGGCATGAAAGTGTCTTGTTACAGGAGGTTTTGCATTTTCCCACCGGCCATGATATGTTATTGTTATGATTAATATGCTAATACTAGTAATAGCGTGTAACTGGCTTATTTCTTCCAAAACAAAAACTGGCTATTGTTATGACCTTGAAAAAATAACTAGCTACGATGAGTTCGTTTCTTCTTTCAGGATTGATAATTCATCTAGATGATTCAAAGATTACATGTGGCTAAATTCATTCTGCTTTTCTCTTTCAGTTATCACCTTTCTGGTAGTTATACTTGGCTGAGAAATTCTGAGCTAACTGCAAAACCATTTCGAAGAAGATGGCAACCTGTTATTTTAGGTGCTAAAAATTGCTGGTGGTTTAAACATTCCCGCCATGGTACTTTTGACTTTGCAAAATGTACGGCTAATTTCACCCTGGTTTTCTCTGTCATCAATCTGCTTTTAGGTTGCCTCATAGACCTAACAAATCAAAATCTATCTAATTTCATCATGTAAAAAAATATAATTCTATTGATAGTATAATTCTAGAAAATGCTGGCAGCATCACTGAAGGCTACATTTGCTCCCTTGAACTTCAAAATAGCATTCCCTCAATGTTGTGGTCAGTTTTAACCAACTTATCTTCATCATATGTTAATTCTAGCTACTCTTTGGCAGTTTCCTAAAAGATCGGCTAATTTCAGCACTACTAGTGATTCTTCACAACAAAGTATGCCACCACTGCATGCATGGCTAGCTTCATCCCTCACTTCTTTGTCACCATAGTTTCATAAATTCATTGGCTTAACTTCAAACGCTTCCTGGTCTATATTCTGGAGGTCAATTGGCTGGTGGAGGGAGAAAAAAAAATATTGCTTAGACCTTACTTCTCTGTAGTAAATTTCGTTGTTTTTCATGTCAGAAATGTTTCTCGGCTCTTCTTGAAATTCATCTCTGCAATCTCTGTCATTGTAGCCTTTTCATGTACCTCAATGTTCAGCAGTGCACCAAACACGTCGGTGTTGGTATTTCGCTGGTCAAAATGTACCCCTAAAGAAATTGAAAAGGTATTGTATTTTATTCTAGAGTTGGGATTGGTTTGTACATTATACTGGAAACTTTGGCTACGTTGCTAACTTTATACTACTGTTTTTATTTATTGCTATTGGGTGGTTGCCTGTTTGTTTGTTTCCTGTTACTGCTGCTGCTTCTTGCCTAGCAAATTTGCACTTTAAGGCCAGAAATTCGTGTTGTTCCGTGCATTTATATTATATAAAAAGATACTTTTGTACATATGTTGTTCTGTTTGATCTATTTTTGAGTACTAGAGATTTTTATTCCATTTAGATCATAATCATGTGTTCCTAAAAATATGTTTGTCCTAAGATTGTGTAGCATTTGCTATGTGCCTGGTGGCTGGTTCTGAATTTGGGAGGGAGAATATAGAACAAAACAAAGTTATGTGCAATTGAATGACTAACATTATGAAAAGATAAATATAAATACTCCGTCCAGTTTTAAGTATATGATGTTGGGGCAATTAAACTACGGAAAAGATAGTCTAACATCATACAAACTGGAGGGAGCATTACGGAAAGATGAGTATTTTCTACCCATAAAAGCAATGACATAGGGAGTTACACCTAACATATGTTTCATGCGTTTTTAGCGCCTTGTCATGAGCACAACTAATAATGAACAAATTTGAACAAGTGCGAACTTGTACATGTGCTTTATATGGGCTTGAAACATAGTTATGAACTCTGGAATCTGAGGTTCTCCTAATCTTTAGTTACTTTTGTTAAGGACTCCGCTCTTCTTTCTTTCGTTGCGAGGTTAGGGTTACAAGTGACCTCTTGTCCAAACGGACAAGGAAGTACCATCTTTCTGTTCATATTTCACGTACAAACCAAGCTCGAGAGAAGCTCAGGGCGTGCAGATTTTTCATACGACATGACCTAGCTTCTGGTGGAACAAACCTTTCCATCTAAAATTTTAAATTGGAAGCTAAGCCTGCGAGATGGCACCGAAGATTTGAAGCCCTAGTTGCACCGGTAGGCAGAGCAACTGCCTGTATCACTTCTGAAGAGTTCCAAACTGGTGATAGTCTTCCAACACCCTTGCTCAGACCAATTCAGAGTTGAGACAACATAATTTATTGAAGATGGTTCGTACGGGTAGGATGAGTTTATCCAACCAACCAAAGGGTATAGGAAAAAGGTATCCCATGTGTTCCAGTCGCTGCCTTGAATCTGTAGGCAAGAAAATGATTATTCGAACTGTTAACTTGTACAGCTGAACAAAAGAGATTTGATCAGCCCTGGCTCGTGGATTGGTCTCGATCGTTTCGCCTCTTTCTTGATAAGGGGAAGGCTGACGAGTCAATTTCAGGGCTCTGCATTGTTTAGTAGGGTGAAGATGAGCTTAACTTGCCTGCTCACCTAACGTTACTAATGGCATCCTACTACAGGGAGCTTCGAGAGGTCAGGCCACCGGACAATCGTAGACAAATAGCATGCCTGTACGACTTGGACTTATGGAGAAAAAAAATGGAAATATATTATATATCTGCATGAGTCCCGTTAAATTCGCGGCAGAAAATTCTCCAACTATATGTGGACGCATAAAGTTGAACTACAGTTTAAAAAGGTTTCATATGTGAGTTATTCATATTCAAATAATATTTTCATGTGCTTACCGACCAATTTTTTTAACGAAATTGTGTGACTCTTTGTTAGTGGAATTAAGCCTGACGCTCTTTGGTTGAGCATGAGGGGTTCTTGATATCGTGGCATGCCAAGGGAACAAGAGCTCCGTTCTCCAAACCAACATGAATTAATTGGCAATTTCACACGGTCTTCGACTGAGCACCAGTCCTGAGTTTCTCTGTCCTCGATCGACCTTGAATTGGTTCATCGAATCATTGACCTGAAAAATAAACGTTTGGCCATGCATCGACTGATGATGGCCTACTGAAGTTTAATTCAAATAAAATGCTGACAGTTCAACTATTTAAGCATAGTAGGCAATGCAGATCCTTTCATTGGAGTTCAACATTACACCTATAGCCTTTCTCTGAAAGGAAGTACATGACTAAATTTGTCTCACTTTAACATCAATAGTACTGCGTGAGTACTCAGCTCTCGGGATTGTTCCGATAGGATCACTCACGGAACCAAAATTGTTGCGCATGCTTGCAACGCAAGAATTTATCTATCTCATTTCCTGTAGAAATTGAACTGTAGACAGTGAACCTCTTTATATGCTGCTTATATGCATGCCTACAAGACAGCACTGGTAGTTGAAACTTAGGACTCCATAGCTTGCTGGTAGTTTTGGAAGCCAGTGAGGTTCTAGGTTCTTCCACGATGTACATGGCTAATCTTTTTGGGCAGTTGAAAAGCACCGAATTCATTACTTCGGAAACAAACAGCAGAAGTTTGAAGTTCAGGCTACATGCATATGTGGCTGGTTTTGCCCAGCCCTTTGTCACCGATGGGCTTGCACATTATATTTGGCTCTTGTTCGTTGACAAATACGGCTTGCAGTTCAATCGTGTT
>LAPY01000755.1:49209-60773 GCA_000970635.1 Eragrostis tef
GCGAAGGCCCCCAGCCAGTCCTAGCGTTGCTCCGCGGCGGCGGCGGCGACTGGCTTCGATGTGCAAAGGTCTTAGGGACTTTCTTGTGATTTTGTTTGTTTGTCAGCTGTCTTCTGTATCATGTATCCTACTTGTAGGTCTATGGTATTGTGGACGTTTCCTTAACTATTAATACATGTATGGTTTGATAAAAAAAACTTTCCAATACACCAGTAGTCGAGTATGAAAAGGACGTGTATATCTCTGGCTCATTTCTGCTTTGTTGCTGACTTATTATTTTTAGGCAAAATTGTCTGAGGCACACTGAGAAAAGGTGGCTTCGTCCGTAGCACACCAACAAAGTCGAATTTGTCTGTAGCACACTACGATTTTGAAAACTCATGTCTGTGACACACTATTATCATTTTGCAATTGTTTTCAACTTTTTAATCTCAATTGATAAGATAGCTTTGAGTTTGAAACTTGACACCAATGTACATGGTTGCATCGTCTATTATTAAAAAATGAAGCTTGATTTTTTTTTCAATTGTTTGCATTACATGCTCATTGTTTTAATGTTTAATTTGTGTATCAAATCATGCGAAAAATTGAAAAGCATCTGACTCCATTTTTCAATGATAGACAATGCAACAATGTACATTGGTGCCAAGTTTTAAAGTCTAATGTATCCTACAGACTAAGATAAAGAAGTTGAAAACAATTACAAAATAGTAATAGTGTGTCACAGACATGAGTATTTAAAATCGTAGTGTGCTACAGACAAATTCGACTTTGTTGGTGTGTTAGTGGACGAAGCCACCTTTTCTCAGTGTGTCTCAGACAAATTTGCCATATATATTGTGTCATGGCATGCATGATCGTATGGCCTGGAAGAATGAAGGGACCCAGGGGCAGATAAAGAGTGTCCATGCCAACCAACTCCAATTCATGTCGCCGTCAGAGCTTACATTGGATCTGATCTTCAGCAGCAGGACCCGGAGAAGCAAGGAAACAATTATGAAAAACCAGTTTGCATGGACCACGTATGCTTTTGTATAACATGTCTACGAAAAGAAGTGAGGAGATGCATTTCGTGGTTTTAGAACAAAAAATACAATCACTTAAGTTTCTGACCACATATCCTTTTTAGAAAAGCACATGACATTCCAATGGATGGAGAGCTATAGCAATAGCATTTGTTCTTAATAATTTCATTCTATCCAAACCTATGGCCGGTATCTCTTGTTTGTTTGATCCATCGCCTGAGTTGATGAAACAGCCTGTGTGCTGAACTTTTGTAGTAATTGAAGGCTTAGTAAATTTTTGAGGCAGAGGCCAGAATATCCTTATTCACATTCCAATGGACCATGCTAAAATAGTTCATCTTATCAACCAGTACCACGTTTCATCATTTATGTAATATGTTTATGATTTGTCAATGGCAGAGCTGGTCCACGACGGCCACAGATCACACTCCGGGGTCGCTTGCACTGTCGGATTGGATCGGACCATACACTCGGCTGGAAAATACAGCACAGACTAGAGATGTGAGTCGCATCATTTCAAATCCAAAAGATTGAGATGTGGAAGGAAATTATTCATTGATTCTTTTCGCACCATATTTAGCTGTGAGCACGATTATAGTAATAATCCACAATCTCGGACCTTCACGTGACATCCTTTCCTTTAATTCTCCCGGCACCTCCCACTAATTGCGCGCCAACCTTTAATCCCTCCTATCGCTGATGGTGGAGTTGCCCATCTCTCCAAACTTTCCAACTAAGCCTCGAAAAATAAAAATCCGGCTTTGAAGTTGAGTCCTGTCCCGCTTCCACCTCCCTCGCCGGAGAGAAAGCTAATGCCGCTGCGGCCGGAGGCCTGAGGCCGTCGCCGGAGATGGGCGGGGTGACGTCCTCTGTGGCCTCCAAGCTCGCCTTCTTCCCTCCCAACCCGCCGTCGTACGGCGTGGTCGACGAGGAGGAGGAGGAGTCGCCGCCGGAGGGGGCCCCCAGGACGATCGGGGCAAGAAGGCGACGATGATGACCACGAGGAGGGTGGCTATCACGGGGGTGCCCTGGCGGCCGGGCGTGGAGGCGCGGCGGGTGCCGACGCGGCGGGGCACGGAGATCATCGTCGTGTACGTGCGGTGCCCCGAGGCGAGCCTCACCGTTCTCTTCTCGCACGGCAACGCCGCCGACATCGGCACGATGTACGGGATGTTCGTGCAGCTCAGCGCCGCGCTCCGCGTCAACCTCATGGGGTGAGTCAGTGAAAGTGCTCGGGTGTTTTGAATTCGTTGGGCAAGCAAATTGCTTCGGTTACTGGATCGCGCTCTAATGAATGAAACAGAGTGTTTTAGAGGAACTATCTTGTAAAATCTGGTTGGATTTTTTTTCCTCGAAAGGACACTTTGGAAAGAAAAAATAGTCTGTTCCCAACATCATGTTTTGATCTTTTAGAAAGCGTATTTGTCAGTAACTGCTTTTGAGTGAAGTGTTGACAACTTTGATTAGTTGTTTCTGACATTTTTATGTTCAGTTGTCAGTCGATGTTTCCTGTTAGTATCTTAGGGACATCAGATTTTTGCCTGATTGAGGGTAGACATATTTAGTGCATTTAAGAAATTTCCATGGATGTATGTACAACTGATGTAATTTTGTTGCTACTAGTACAATTGCAGAAAGTTTGTTGAATTTTATCATTTTTTGCCATTATATTTTGTTTCTAGCATCCTTTGTGATGAAAGTGTACATATACGCCTTTCTGAGTAGGTTCCTTCTCTAATCAACTGAAAGCTGACTATGCATTAGCCATCTGTTTGGTTGGCTTCTGATTTTCTTGAAAGTAGCATTTTACATACGATTTTGTGGTTGTTTCCTACCACATGTTGCAAGCATATTGTAGACTGATAAGTAATCATAGATAGTGGACTAAAGTTTACTTAGGATCAGGATGAACTTATCAAACCTGTCTGCAAGTTTGTCAAGCAAAATGAGATAAAGAGAATGATGGATAGGGCATATTGAAACAATGATACTAAGAACAATAACAATATATGATTGTTAATGCATATGTAGTTTTGTGACATCGTAATTTACTAGAGGCAACTACTTGGAATTTTAAGAATCCACCTAACCTCAATAAATAAGTAGCAATGTAACTTGCTCCTTATGTAAACATAAATGGTCCAGAGATATGCTGTTACGTCCATAATGGAATTTTCTTTCCTGCCAAGTCATTCAAATAACTACTGAATGATGCAAGTCCATGATTTCCTCAAAGCTTTAGCAAATAACATGCCATGCCCATCCTTGATAATTTTCACCTCAGTTGCTATTGTCTTAAAACAAAATTTCATCAATATTTGCAGGTATGATTATTCTGGCTATGGACAATCATCAGGCAAGGTATTTGGATTTATCATTTTTCCTAAATCCTAACTAATGTACTTATCATGCCACATTCAGTAGACTGGCAACCATTTTTATCTTTTTAGAAACAGATAATTAACATTATAAGATGCCATGAAACTGGTAAGTGCTCGAGTAAGTTTGATCAGGGTATTTTCTGTCTGAGTTTGTTTGATGTGTTTACACTTGAGTTTCTTTTTATTCATAAAAAACGCTACTGACTCAATCTTTCCGAAAACATCATTCTTCAGCCAAGCGAAGGAAATACCTTTGCTGACATAGAGGCTGCGTACAAGTGCCTTGTGGAAGTTTATGGGACTAGGGAAGAAGACATTGTTCTGTATGGTCAGTCAGTAGGTAGCGGACCTACCCTTGATTTAGCTGCGCGTTTGCATCGCATAAGAGCTGTTATTCTACATAGTGCCATATTATCTGGATTACGTGTGATGTATTCTGTGAAGAAAACATACTGGTTCGACATATATAAGGTTTGTTTCGCTGCCTGAATATAAAAGCTACTAGTTTTCATTTTGTATATGCTAACACTTAATTTGCAGAACATCGACAAGATCCCTCTTGTTAAATGTCCCGTTCTGGTGATTCATGTAAGTTCTTATATAATTAATTATTCTCATAACATACAAACAGATCATTGTAAACAAAACTTTTTTGCCACTGTTTTTTCAGGGCACAAATGACGATATTGTGGACTGTTCTCACGGAAAGCGGCTCTGGGAGCTGAGCCAGCAGAAGTATGAGCCTCTGTGGATCGAGGGAGGTGACCACTCTAACTTAGAGTACTTCCCAGTGTTCGTAAGGCATTTAAAAAAATTCCTATCAGCCATTAAAAAGTTGCCAGCCGAGAATGGAGCGGCAGCTGATACCCAAAAATCGCCTGCTGCAAGCAAAACGCCACCTGATAATGTAGCTCTTTCTGAGGCTCCTCAAATTATCTCACAAAGAATAGGAACGTTAAAGAAGGGCACCGAACATTTAGATAAACATAGGCGAAGCACGGGTTGTAGAGAAAAGGCGAGAACCAGCACTGACAAGAGGGAAAGATCAAGGAGAAGTGTCGACTGGATTGATAGGATAAAGGAGGAGGATGAACAGTTAGAGAAACCCCAAGGAAAAGTTTTGACAGGTTGGTGTTCGCTGCATCTTGCCTTTACGAACTAGAATCGGCAGTACATACGATTTTCCCAGATAAATTATGATAGCCGAAAGTGATGCACATTTTTAGTATTTTCATTCGCTACTCTTTTTTATTTGCAGGATTGGAGAGAAGATTAAGTCAATTGGGCTGTGCAATGCTGATTGCTTCAAAGAGCCTGCTCCAAGCACCGAGCCTTGACAACGTCAGTGAGCGGATTTCTGGTTGTACTAGTTATTCGTTTCCCCGTCCGCTTAGATGTAACACTGGTTTGTTTGCTCTGTGTGATGGACATCACAAAAATATTCACGGACCAGAAAGGGAAATATAGCACGATCTCTATGTTCAGCTCTTTGCTTCTTTGCTTCTGTACGTTGTTGTTGGATTATGTTCGTAAACAACGCTGTGATCTGCCACTTCAATTGTTCAGTCCGGCACCAGCAACAAAGATGGCTCCTCAAAAAGAAGTTAATGTAACAGGATTACAGGATGGCTTTTTTTGAGGTATAGCTTAAATTCTATTAACCAGATGTACCAGCCAAATCGGCAACAAGATGAAGCACACCCGCCCTGCAGCCTCCAAGTCTCAAGCAAAAGCATCATGCTTGTCTGCAACCTTATTACCTTCACAAGGACAAAAAAACCCCTCAAGAATTCAGAACCGACAAGCTCCTGTACTCCTCGATGATCACTCACAATCTCAGATAAATCGCTCGAACGCTCCGTCCACACAGGATGCATCCATCACAATTCACACTCGAGTGTTGTTCTCTGCATTTCCAAGCCAAGCAAGCAGGAAACACACAACTTGCATTCGGCCATTCACACATTGTGTCGGCCCAACAAATAAACTATGACAAAACGGGCCACAAAAGCCCATTTACTTTCCGTGCATCTGAAGATAAGAGGCCCGTTGCGGCTCGTAGCATCACAATTCACAAAGAACAAAAAGCTGCAACGCCTGTGCCCTCGGTCCACCGTTCGGCAAACCATCGGACGGCTATGATACCGCAGCCATGTGACGTGGCATGCGCGCTCAACAACTCTTCTAGAAGCTTCCTCGGCGCCTCATCTCCTTCCTCCATCTCCTCCCAAAGCCGCCCGCCCGCCCGCATTGCATACAAAAACCCTAACACCCCCTTATCCTCTCCCCCTCTTCCCCCCTCTCTCACTCCAAACTCCACAGCGTTGCCCAGCTCTTGGCCTGCGCGGGCCCTGTCTCCCATGGCGCCAGCGATGAGCGGGACCCTGGGCGCGTCGTCCGTGGCGGCGTTGCGGCCCTGCGCGGGGAGGAGGGCGCCGCCCGCCGCGAGCTCGGTTGCGCCGCTGGGGAGCGGGACAGCGAGGTGCGCAAAAGGGGTAAGATGGGGTGCCGGGAAGAGCAGCGGGAGGGTGGTTAAGGTGAGGTGCGACACGGCTGTCGCGGAGAAGGCCCCCGGGGAGGAAGCGTCCGAGGAGAAGTTCGAGTACCAGGCTGAGGTAAGATATGGGCACCGTGCATATTTATAATTCATAATTCATGATGTGTGTCATAACGGAATTTCTTCGGTGGGTCAATATGATAAGCCTGTAAAGTCAGCAGAAATGTTGCCAAATCAGTATGGCCGAGTTTGATTGTGTAGCATTCGTTTCCTTGCAAGGCTATTGAAACATTTATGTTTGTTTTTGGTTGTGCTCTGTAGGTTAGTCGCTTAATGGATTTGATCGTCCACAGCCTTTACAGCCACAAGGAAGTGTTTCTTCGGGAGCTTGTCAGGTTAGTAGCTCTGCTGAAACTAAGAAATGTTCAATATTGTCATCTGATGTGATGATTTATGGATGCTATTCATGTGGTGTCGTTCACAGTAATGCAAGCGATGCATTGGATAAGCTGAGGTTTCTCGGTGTTACTGATTCCTCTCTACTTGCTGATGGTGGGGAGCTCGAAATAAGGATTAAACCCGACCCTGATGCTGGAACAATTACAATCACGTAAGTTGTTGTTTCTAACAGATGTATCTTTTTATGTTTTCCGAAGACGCTTTAATAGCATCATTTGCTGATTGTTATTTGTCACCACTCACTACAGTGATACTGGTGTTGGAATGACAAAAGATGAGCTCAAGGACTGCCTTGGTACGATTGCTCAGAGTGGCACCTCAAAATTTTTGAAGGCCCTCAAGGTGCAGTACTGTAGCTTTTCGATTGTAAATATGGCTCTATGTATGAAATAGGATTGATATGAAATAGTTGGCTTTGTGAATTCATTCATTGTTTCTTTAATAATGTGAAATGGGTTGCTATTCAGGAGAACAAAGACCTTGGAGCCGACAATGGTCTAATTGGACAGTTTGGTGTTGGATTTTACTCAGCTTTTCTTGTTGCAGAGAAGGTATGAAAACTTCTTTAAGGTCTATTCTTGTAATTTATTTTACATGGAACAATCTTTTGTTCACGTTGCACTTGAGCTCATAATATTACCCTTCTGTTGAACACATTTCAGATTGTGGTGTCCACGAAGAGCCCAAAATCAGATAAACAGTATGTGTGGGAAGCTGTGGCTGATAGTAGCTCTTATGTCATCAAGGAAGAGACTGATCCTGAGAAAATGCTTACACGTGGAACTCAGATTACTCTCTTTTTAAGGGTGTGTTCATCATATCTCTCACATCATGTAATAACGTCATTGTGATTATTTTTTCAGATAGCAATCTTACATTCTTATTACTTTTTCAGCCTGATGATAAGTTTGAGTTTGCTGACCCTTCAAGGATTCAAGGCTTAGTGAAGAACTATTCTCAGTTTGTATCTTTCCCCATATTCACATGGCAAGAGAAATCAAGAACTGTTGAGGTAGGGTCTTAATGATAATTCTTGCCGATTCCCTCACATATAAGTGCTGTGGAGCTGCTGCTATGTATTGCCTTTTCAATTGGTTCACTGATGTAACGCTACTCGACAGGTTGAAGAGGACGAAGAGCCAAAAGAAGGCGAAGAGGCAACCGAGGTTAGTTATATCTTGATGGACTTCTTCTAGGTTGTCTTTTGTTCTAGAAACATTACTTCTTTAGTTCTTTTGCAACTGATCCAGTATACTTCGACATATAGGGTGAAAAAAAGAAACAGAAGAAGACTATTACTGAGAAATACTGGGACTGGGAGCTAGCTAATGAAACCAAGCCCATATGGGTAAGTCTGCACTTACTACTAATTATTTGTTACAACTTATGCATACTTCAAACGGTGTCTTTCTGGTACTTACTGTCACTCTATTCTCAACATCAACAATTGCATGGTAGATACTAATAATGGGCTTATGAAGAAAACAAATAGTTGAATTATATTCCTTGATGATGCAGATGAGATCTCCGAAGGAGATTGAGAAAAGTGAATACAACGAGTTCTATAAAAAGACATTCAATGAGTTCTTGGATCCTCTTGCCCACACTCACTTCACAACCGAGGTTTGTGGATTCATTAAATATCTCTGTTAAACTCATCTACATTGTATAGTGTCCTATAACCTGACCTCTGTTAACAGGGTGAAGTGGAATTTAGAAGTGTTCTTTACGTCCCAGGAATGGCACCACTTAGTAATGATGAGATAATGAATCCCAAGACCAAAAATATCCGGCTATACGTCAAGAGAGTCTTCATCTCTGATGACTTTGATGGTGAACTGGTATATTACCCTGCAACCTCACACGATAACTTTCTGTCATTTGAAAATTTACAGTTGGTTTTTCTGATATTTGTCAATTGAGATTAAACAGATTACTGATTCAGTGCGCATTTTGCAGTTCCCGAGATACTTGGGCTTTGTAAAAGGCATCGTAGATTCAAATGACCTTCCCCTCAATGTTTCTCGTGAGATTCTTCAAGAAAGTCGAATTGTAAGTTATGGCTTAAATTTCTATCAGCTTTTATACTTCAAATTTGGAAAATCTGATTGTTCTTACTGAAGAGTTCCTTTTTGTGTGGGTATCTGCTGATATTCATATGTTATTTATTCAGGTAAGAATTATGCGCAAGCGACTTGTCAGGAAGACATTTGATATGATTGAAGAGATTGCTGAAAAAGACGATAAGGAGGTATAACTCTATAACATTCATTCTTTCTATTGTGGGGTACATACCCTTCATTCATCTCTGTTTATTCTGTTTACTTGATGTTGAAGCTCTGTAATTCGTACTGCAGGACTATAAGAAGTTCTGGGAGAGCTTTGGCAAGTTTATCAAGCTTGGTTGCATTGAGGACACTGGGAACCACAAGCGCCTTGCTCCTCTGCTGCGTTTCCACTCTTCTAAAAATGAGACAGACATAATAAGTCTTGATCAGTATGTAGAGAACATGCCAGAGAATCAAAAGGCGATCTACTACATTGCTACAGACAGTCTCCAGAGCGCAAAGACCGCTCCCTTCTTGGAAAAGCTGGTCCAGAAAGACATTGAAGTATGAGCATGACATGTTGATTATGAACAAGAGCCACTCTTCTTTCATTACTTTGACTAAGTATGCCGCTTGTTTTTGTTCAGGTTCTCTACCTTATTGAGCCTATTGATGAGGTTGCCATACAGAACTTACAGACCTACAAAGAGAAGAAATTTGTGGATATCAGCAAAGAGGATCTGGAATTGGGTGAGGAATTGCATAAGTTTGCTTTGATTGATCCTATTGGTATTTTTTTACATCGAATTAAACAGGTTTGTGTATCTGTTTTCACAGGTGATGAAGATGACGATAATAAGGAAACCAAACAGGAATACACTCTCCTTTGTGACTGGGTAAAACAACAGCTTGGTGACAAGGTTGCAAAGGTCCAAATATCAAAGCGCCTAAGTTCTTCACCATGTGTTCTGGTATCTGGCAAGTTTGGTTGGTCCGCCAACATGGAAAGGTTAGCTGTCTGTTCAGTACATAAGGTACTAATTGTAGAATCTGTACATGTCTTTTGGGTTCTGATGCACATTTCTCGAGATCAACAGGCTCATGAAGGCACAAACACTTGGTGACACATCTAGCTTGGAGTTCATGAGGGGGCGAAGGATCTTTGAGATCAACCCTGACCACCCTATCGTCAAAGACTTGAATGTAAGACTCATACTCCTGGCCACTCATCAGTTATCAATAATTAATAAAACTCATGCCACTTAAATTAGCAATAATTGATATTGAAACAAATGTTGGTAGGCTGCTTGCAAGAATGAGCCTGAGAGCACAGAAGCCAAGAGGGCCGTTGAGCTTTTGTATGAGGCTGCTTTGATCTCCAGTGGATATACTGTAAGTTGAATGAAATGCCTTAAGTGTGTTTATGGTCAGGTGAAGTTATTTACTGAAATTGAATGTATGTTTACCGGTAACATCCAGCCTGAGAGTCCAGCAGAGTTGGGTGGCAAGATCTACGAGATGATGACGATTGCCCTCGGCGGTAGGTGGGGGAGGTCTGATACAGATGAGGCTGAAGCATCCACTGGTGAGGCCAGGGCAGAGGGCGACTCATCTGAAGGCACGGTGACGGAAGTGATTGAGCCTTCCGAAGTAAGACCTGAGAGCGACCCATGGAGGGATTAGTGAATTCTCTGGCATCCCTTCAGAAAGCTTCATAATTTGTTATGATGGCGAAAGTCATCGAGCTAGAATATTGGTTCCCACAGATTGGTGCCTAGGCATTTTTGTAGGTGTAGGTTTTAAGGTCTCTTCCATTTTATTGTTGGGGATGGCCTTATATATCAATAAGACATGTTGGATCATTTGTGATTCCTGCATTAGAATTCTCCTGTACCGATAATAAACATGAAAAATGCAAGATAAACAAGAGAAGCCATTCTCGGTTATAACATTGTGATTCCTTGAGCTGTTTGCGCATCAAGATAGTGGGGTCCTTGTATGTCTGTTGATTTATTCTTATATTATCTGTCGAGTTTTGAACTATAGCAGTTCATGGACTGGTGATGAACGGGGCAAATGAATTTGTAGAGGACCCACGCTCGTATACTACTATCTGAGTCTGACATGGAGAACCATGCATCAGATGGCTTTGAACAAAGGTCTCGCAGAAGCTTCATCCTCTAGCTGTTATTCTCCCTTCTCAAACTGTGCAAAACAAAACGTCAAGTTGTTTTAACATCTTTTGAGTGAACTTTCAAGCTCTAAAGCTAATCTTATCAGTTTTCGTAGCGTAGTCTGACGAATCTAAAGCAGAAGTAGAACTATTCCCTAGCGTCTTCGGATGCGGAGATGTTTGAAAACCTCTGAAACCGGGCCCAGGACCGGAACCGAGAGGGAAACGGATCCCCTGCCGTGCTTGAGGCACTGCAGCTTGTGACGTGCCTTCTGTTGCACCGCATGGACCAACCGTTGCCTCTCCATGGAATGGGCCGGGCTTCTTTTTTTTCTTGTCATTTTTCCTCTGTGAGTCCTTCTGAGTTCCGATAATCATAACCTTGAAGGAAATCAGCTGTCTAAACAAGATTTAGCGTCAAAATAGACATTCTCTTTGCATTACCAATCTTCAACAAATTGCACGCATCGCTAGCTCATGGACATCGTCGCTGAGCTCTGTGTTGCCTCGTTCATTCTAGCTGTGACACAACGAGCTTGTTGTGAAGGCCTTGCCGCCAGGATCTGCATCGCCTCGTTCGTTCTTGCTGTGGCAATAAACGTGCTACGAAGGCCTACATCATGTCTACTTCTCCCTGTATTAGTTTTGCTTCTCAAACACTTATAAAAACCTGTTTAATATTTCAGCTTCCATCAGTGCTTGTGCTTGCATAAATTTCTTTTTAGCTACACAAACACAATACAATATGTTGATGGACCAGCTACTACTACGCAAGTGACACGTGATGGAATGTGTTAGTTAGCAACAATCCTTCAGAAAAGGTGGCTGATTTTCCTGCCGAGCCGACTGATTAAGAGAGAGATTAATTAATTAAGAGAAAAGGAAATTAAGCCCAGCCCAAATGGAGAGGCAGAGGCAGCCCATGCGAACGCACGACGAAGGCACGTCACAAGCTGCCGTGCCTTAAGCACGGCAGGGGAT
>LAPY01000755.1:84372-108753 GCA_000970635.1 Eragrostis tef
CCGCAAGGGCCCTTCCCCGCCGTGGCAGCAGCTGGTCCTCGTGCTCGGAAGGCCATGGTCATGGTGCTCGCCAGTCACCACCACCACCCACCCTTCCCGCGGCGCTTCTCATGGACAGGAGCTTGAGGGAGGCAGCGGAGCCCTGGGGTGAGCTTGCTGCTCAGGGATGGGGGGCTGTCGAGATGTGTCCCGGGCGAGATTGCTGCGCCGGGATGGGGGGCGGCACCCTGGAGTGAAGGGGCGAACTCCGACGGGGTCGCCGTAGAGGGGAGAGCTTCGAGGAAGAGGTCGACGACGACAGTGGAGGGGAGAGCTTCGAGGAAGAGGCTGGGCGCGTGCGCTGCGGCGGAGCAACGTGCGAGAAAAGAGAGTGGAGAGAGGAGGAAGAAAGAAGAGCGGAGAGGCGCCGAGACGGCTGCGTCGCGGCGCGAGCTGCTGCATTTCTAGGTGATGGGGGAGACGACTCCAAGAATGGATATGCGCTTTGGGTCATCCGTTAGAGACCTCTTTGCCCATTTTGTGTGTAAGTGGTGGAAAGAGTCTTCCCTTGGAGATAGCCTTATATCGAAGGAGATGCATCGTGCCCTATCTTCCTTTGAAACGCCACATACTGGTTTCTGTTTCTTTTCCTTTTTCTACCATTCTATGGACAGAATTATTCTTATCTTACATATGACGATGCTAGTAGGATGAATCAAGAAACGTCTGGAGAGTTAGAGAGGATTGTTTAGTCGTGGCATTGCTTATATTGTAATTTCCACAAGATCCTACTTAAAGTTTATTGTACATTTTATATTCAGATTTCCATGTAACATCGATTTTTTAACAAAATATATGCACTTCATTTACTTTTATTTTTTTCTCAAAACTTTTAAAAGTCTATTCCCTGATCTATGGGAAAGGCATTGTAAAGTGATTTTATATTTCTATATAGAAAAAGGTAAAAGGCACCTGCTTAGAGGATAAGCAATTTTTTTTTGAGATTATAGAGGATAAGCAATTTGGAGCCTCTTTATTTATGAATCAAATTGTAAGATCATGGTATACCTTAACATCTTTTGCTTCTGTGATCTACATGGGAATCAATTAATAACAGGTTTTCACGTGTTCACTCTGTATAGCACGTCCAAAATACATATTCTATTTTTGTAAAAAAGTCATAGATAAAAAAAATAATAAAAGGAATATATAGATCATAAAAATCTAGTGTGCTTATGACGTGTTCAAGCTTCAAACGCTATTTTTTTGTAACACTGCTCTTGCTTAACAAATGGGTAAACATTTTTGAACTGAGCTAATAACAGAGACAAATCATAGGGCGCAAACTTAACACCTTTCTGCCTGATTTTCACATGCACACACAGTAGGACCACCACGAGATGTGTGACTTAGTTATGTAAGTATATTTTTTAGCATATATTCTAAGTTCTGTCATTGCTTAGTGGCATCCCATCCGATTGATCCCATGTTAGGCACGTTGTTGCATGATCAACTTATGATGCAAAGAGATGAAGTTAATACCCAGGGAATATTAGCTGCGAGAAGAGAATCGAAGGAGATAACTACCATTTTACCAAGGTGAAGCGCGAAACGTCAATCTTTTGTGGTGCCACGTTTTAGATTAGTTTATTTGGTGCCTTTCTCCTCTCACTTGGTTGCAAAATTGTCTTGCTAATTACATGTGTATTGAACATTTTAATTGAATTGCATATATTAGGCTTGTCGTGTAATGAAGGTCGTTTTGCAGATTGGTTGAAACTGGCATACAAGGATGAATCGAGAAAAGGCATCATAAGAACAAAAAAAACAAGAAAAGTAAAAAAAAAGATTTGAGGGTGATCTCTTTTTTTTTGGGTGAAAAGCTGATCTTTTCGAGAGAGAGAGAGAGAGAGAGAGAGAGAGAGAGAGAGAGAGAGAGAGAGAGAGAGAGAGAGAGAGAGAGAGAGAGAGAGAGAGAGAGAGAGAGAGAGAGAGAGAGAGAGAGAGAGAGAGAGAGAGAGAGAGAGAGAGAGAGAGAGAGAGAGAGAGAGAGAGAGAGAGAGAGAGAGAGAGAGAGAGAGAGAGAGAGAGAGAGAGAGAGAGAGAGAGAGAGAGAGAGAGAGAGAGAGAGAGAGAGAGAGAGAGAGAGAGAGAGAGAGAGAGAGAGAGAGAGAGAGAGAGAGAGAGAGAGAGAGAGAGAGAGAGAGAGAGAGAGAGAGAGAGAGAAAAGATATATGAGGATACTCCACTATTAAGCAAACCAGCCAAGCTAAGTTCTTGAAGAAATTCACCAAATAAAGTAATAAAAAAGGAAGAGACGACAGACCAGAAAAGGGTAACAGTGATTAGTAAACGATGTAACACAACCAAGTAGTCTTAAATAAAGTGAAAAAAAAAACTCAACAAACAGCTAGGTTGCTCTTTTACATAGACATCCTCAACTAATTGGGCTAATAAGCTCAGTTTCAGAGTGATGGTAAGAACACAATTGTCCCATAAAATAGAATTATGCATACTTTTAACAGATAATTTACGATTCTTTACCATCGACTCTCTAAGCTTAGAGCTCTATATGCCTCGCTCTGAATTTGTGGCACACCGTGACAAAAGGATTGAGGCAATCTGTGAATTGTGATAGCATGACATATCAAATCAGTAATTCACTGATAGAATAAAGTAGCAGTATACAAAGAACCTGACAAGAAGAATTAAGCATCTAGTTAGTGACACTTTAACTTTCGCTAAAATTGTAGTATTTCACTTCTCAATAACTCCTCTATATTATAATATCTTATGAATTTCCTTCAAGAAAAAGAATCCATAGCACATGGTTCCAGTTGACTTTGAAAGTCAACCGACCTTTGTATTAATCATGCTTCCAATTTTATTTTGGTAATTGTGTATCAGTAACATTTCACATTTCAAAATAACATTTTTAGTTAAATGGTATTCTTACTATTCTTTTTTCCTAGAAGGTTAACTAGAACATAAATTAATTATTCATGAAAATAGCAAACCAACCAATTCATCAAGGGTCTCAACTCCATTTGTATTAAACAGACAAAGAAAAGCAGTGTTGGTCATCACTATAATCTGATTCCTAATTATCCACTTCTAGTGAGGCCTACAGAAATGTTTATAGGAGAGTGGGGTCATTGCAATGGACAACCACCTCAATCATCGAAAAGCCTCATGGTCCCTTTGCATAAAGCGGCAACTTGGATGGCGTCACCCTCCCCATCCAAATCCAATTGGCAGCCTCAGCCACAAATAATGCAACGTTACTCGCAACTTTTAATTTGTGGACAATGCCACAATGGTCGTTTCTTGCCATACGACTCTGGCAAGATGGATTTACGTGGACAGAACGCCACGTCTGATGATTAGCTTCCAAATGTCACTGTGCCTGTGTGTCTCTGTAATGTGTACTGACAAATGAATTACTAATTCATGTTGGAAGGACCGTTTTCAAAAAATCATGTTGGAAGGAGAAAGAGAATGCAAACTCACCGACCTCCAATTGGATGTGGAAGAACTATACATCTGTTTAATTGTGCAAGTATCGTCCCCATCAGAAAATTGCCAGCTTAGGCATATTCGAACATTATGAATTCCCGTGATGAGCAGGGGTTTACTCCGGCAGTTTCACATCATTTCCGTGTGTAGTAGGCTAGTGGTATGGCGTGAAGGAGCTTGAGTGCTAGGGATAAGAGTTAGGCTGAGTGAATATTGTGCTTGCAGAAGCACAATCCGACGCCGTTTCTTCCCAAGTTGCTCCACTAATGATGGTATTTTAGTCTCACAGTGCCTATCAGCAAGCCAGGCAGCCAACAAGTGGCTGTCGCAGTGTCCCTTGTGAATTTCACACCACTCTTGCTGAAAAGACTCTTGATTAAATTAGGCCATGCATGCAGCACCATTTACAAAAACTAAAAGTGATAACCGAAAGCAAGGTATCATCTACTAAGAGAATACGTAAAAGCTAGGTGGTTTGGCATGAACAAATCCAGAATTAGATGTATCTGCGATGATCCTGTCTCAAGTCAAGTCATGCAGCGAAAGAAAAAAAAAGATCGACCCAAATATTCTCTTGGGAAGCCAAGATATGCAGTGATCTAGGTGAAGGATCTACAAGAACACATGGAGAGCGTGGATATGCCAGTGCCCTTTTCTTAAGCTCACTAGACATGCCCATATTTGCAAGCTACCATGCTCTAGCTCAAAGATTCTCAAAACCAAAAAGGAAAATAATAAATATTTATAGACTAGCTCAATATGGTGGACCAAACCCAAGTCTTCTCTCTCAGATGAGATTGATGGCAGGGAGATTCTTATATGCAAGCAAAGCAAACTGTGGCTCACTATAAAAGGACGTCACCAACCCAGCCTTCTTCTCCAGAGTCCAGAACACCAAGAGTTAGCAGAGCAAGCTCGATCACCTAACCAAGCCACAGCCACTCTCCACCACTACCTCCTATCACAAGCAAGTAACAGCAGAGAAGAGACAGAGAGACAGAGAGACGAAGAGTGCAAGATGTATCACAATTTCCATGGCGAGGTGGCCAGCCTCCGTTTCCTCTCCCCTCCGAACGCTTCCTTCGCCGCGCACCACCACATGAACATGGCCTTGCCGCCTCAAGCCTACTTCCCGCCGCCGTGCTTCGAGCCCACGTTGTCTTTCCAAGAAGACGCTGCGGCTGCCGCTCTGCTCGGTGGCGACATGGCTAATAACAGCTTCGAGCTTGACACCGTCGTCCGGGAAGCGGCTCATTTCGCCGGCGGCAATGGCTCGCCCAGCTCGGGCTCGGGCTCCGACGGAGGAGGCTACTCGCTGAGCGCCGCCGCGGCGTCGGCGGAGGAGGAGCGGCGGCGGCGGCGGATGGTGTCGAATCGCGAATCAGCGCGGCGGTCGCGCATGCGCAAGCAGCGGCAGCTCAGCGAGCTCGACGAGCTCAACCGCGCGCTGAGGAGCTGCGCCGACGCCCGCCGCGAGAGCGCGCGGCTCAAGGACGAGAAGGCCGAGCTGGCCAAGAAGCTCGAGAAGCTGCTGCAGGCGGCGGAGAAGAGCGCCGGCGCCGGCGCCTCCTCGAGCAATCACAGTTGCTCATCGGAGCCATGCAACAACGCTAGCTCCGACACTTCTGATGAGTGAACACATTATCCGATCCATTTTTTACTTGAAGAGGATAATTATATCAATAAAAACATGTATAATTAAGCAATGATATGTATGCATGGTCGCATGGATGCGTCTAGCTTCTGAGAGACTAAATATTCCGAGGATTTATTCAGATACTTAGCCTGAGTAAACGTGGATCAGATCATCATACATGTCCTATTTGCAAGTTGCAAATTAACGTGGATCGAATCTGGACTAAGCAGAGGCGGCAGCTACCGAAAATGGAGTCGTAAACCCACCGTAGGCCTAGCTCGGCAAAGCGTGTGATCTCACGGTTTTGTAGGGGACTGAGAACTGTTAGTTTCCAGTGAAATTTCTATGTTCGAAAGATGTCTTAAAATAAGGCGCTTAAGAAGGCTTGCCATAATTCCGTACAGCTGATACCATGCATGGGCCAACATACATGCGTATGGGTTATAGATGCTAAATTTTCCTTATGGACTGTAAGTTTTTTTGCTGTCAACTTCTACTAGCTTCTGCTTTTCTAATTCACAACAGCAGCAGGTGTACTATGTATTAGAATCAGACAAGTTTCGGCATATCTGTCAGGTATATGCACGCTGTAGCATCAAGACGATCTTGATGTGAACCATATTTCCTATTCACCGAGATTGCCAGTAGGAACCAGATTCCGGGGAACCTAGAGCAACAATCGGTAGCATGTGCTGCAATACAAAATGTCTTACTAGTGTGCCAACTGAATTAAATTGAACACTGCTTATCCGAACGGAAAAGAAGGAACTATTATTCATGGAAGCATAAATAACATAGAGAACAGGACTTGGTTTCCCTACAAATTATATAAGAATCATGAATATTTCAGCATTGAATGCGAAAAGTAAATAAGAAAATTTCGTGTGGGAAGAATATTAATTCACACAGATATTTCAGTTACAAACATGCATAGTCAAACATAAAGATGGGCAGAACTCTTGGCAGACAATGAACACACAAAATTACACTTGACCCACAAATGAGGAAATACGACGCAAGTGCAAAATTGTGTGGCTCAGAATTGGAAGGGCACCAGTGCACCAGCACTAGGAGAACAACAAAGCAGAACAAAACAGATCTAGGACCTGCGGATGCATTGCGCGTGCAAGTGCGGCATCAGCTCAGGCATGTCCAAGGGTACGTGTGAACAAAGGAGAGAAAGGCAGCCACCAGCATGAGATGCTCACATCACAGGGCCCAAGCAACAGTAATCAAAAGGGGCAGGGGCACTGGCTTACACCAGGTGCGGTGGAACGAGCACCAATGCACCATGCAATGTCTCGCAGTGGTGCCAATGAGCTTTCCTTATAGCAGGAAGAAACAACTGGAAAGTACAAGAGGCAAGAGCACTTCAACAAACTGCCCCTCCCAGGAGCCAACTTACCAGCGCAGGTATAGTTGCATGAAGATAAGAACGGCTGCAGTTCAGGTATGTTCGTCCATCTGCTCATCACGAATCCAGGGGCAGCTGGAGATCGCAAGCTGTAGCTTCACATTGATGTCAAAGACACATCGAAATAAAGGGCTTCAAAGGTGGTAGGATGTTGGAAGTGCGAACAAAATATTAGGCGACAAGATACCAGTGACCTACAAATGACAGAATTCAGGAAAAAGGAACCGGAAGATATGAAAAGATTATGGGTATGACATCCATAACAGGTAAAAAGTTGAAACACCCATGTGGAGGAATAATCTCAAGACCAGCATACTTCCCAGCAGTATTGGTAACAGGTCTCAGTCAGTCAGTATACAAGCAAAAGCATCTACAAACCAAGGTTCGGCTTTGATTTAAATCATTACAAAGTTAATTCAGGTCCCATCCTTAAGCTCCAGATCACTTGATTCAAGGATAAGAACTAACAAGTTGAAGTTAGTGATGTAAACTGCCGGCCCTTGCCCATTAGGTGGTTTTGATGAATAGTTGCCGCATACCAGTTATTCAGAGATATCTGCAGCTGTGAGGTGCTTATTTGTTGCACATGGCTTCAGCAGCTAGAGATGGAGAGATGTTCTACTCAGTACATCTCTTTTGTCGGTAAACTTTTGCTGGATCCGCAAATAATCTTGTAAACGGCCACCTGTAAACAAAATGCAATGGTTGTTGCAAGGGAACTTTTGGCCGGTATTTGGAGAAGCAAAGTGAGAGAACTGCACCTGCTGAACTGAATGGTCTCAGACTGTATAACAATCTCTTCAACCGTGTCTCCTGTTTACAGCATGTTGGCAATAGTAAGGGGGTGAAAAGAAATACACATACAGCTAAATTGCTAATGCATAACTATTATTTGCAGTAACCTAATCAGTCAGAAGAAGACAGGTGTAAACTTGGCTTCCACGTTTGTTTCTTGTTTGCACAAAATAAGGCATGGAAATTCATTTGTCATGGAACTACAATTTCATAAAGCATTAAGGCTTTCAGTGATTGATCAGTGAATAACATGCAATCCAGACTCATATGGACAGCATTATGCGGTTTAGGAATGCTAGGCTTGGCCATTATGCACTTATTGGATTTCAGTATGCATACGAGTGTGTCAACTCGTATCTTTCGACCAGAACCTTGATTCAGATTAGAAGAATGGTTTTCGATGTGTACATGTTGGTACACACATCATTATTAACACCAGCAAATGTGCCTTGAGATCAATGCAAATTTTTTTATATATTCAAACCAAGACATGTTTCAATCATTGTACATTAAAATGCTCTTTCCATGCCTCTTTCTCCCCAGGCTCCCTTGGCTTCTCGAATTCACAAACAACCAACAGATGTACAACCAAAGATGTTTAGATTACTGTAAATCAAGTGTAACTATATTACGAATTACCTTCTGAATTCATCTATCATAACAGAGATTTCACTCGTACTTGGTAATAGTAACAGCAAATATAAATTTGGAGTTGACTTTCATTTTAATTCATCTTTTTGCGAACGTTTCACTTTAATTCATTGATGGCTCTTAATAACAAATTTTGAAAGATCATAAAACTACATATCAATAGAAAATGTCAGCTAAAGTACCCATACAGAGAGTATATAGTCTGAAACAAAATAAGAAATATAAGACCTTAATTTGCTAAGTAATTCAGTTGTTCTAAGTTACCTTTTTCGAGATTCTTGGTACAAAAATATTTGGCCTTCAAACGTGCGGCAAGTATAGCCTGATATTTGTTGATTTTCTCTATATGCTCCTCAGTAGTAAAATGTCTACGCAGAGTAATAAAGAATGTTTAGCGCCAAATTTTGTGATTTTCATATGACTAAGGAGCAGCTCAACTTAAAAAATAGAAGGCACAACTTAAGTTGTGTGAGTAAAAAGAACAGGCTGTGTAAAGAATCCAATAAAATTATTTAAATAATGCATTTCCATACAACAATTATGCATGGATCTATAACTGTGGGAAAATGTCAGCAATACAAAGGGCAAAATAAGACCTAATTTGAAAATACGGCTTTTGATGTTAACAGCGCTATAGCAGTAAGAATAGGCTTAAGGAGTCCTTCATCTGATGCAATATCATGATCCAATGCACCAGTTTATTTCTATGAAGACTTGGCATATGAACCCGTGAGATGTACTATCTGTGTAATGTGATACGCATGCCAACTCACTTTATTCAAGATGAACCACTATATCATACCTAGTTCCAAATTGCTAATACTCATTCTTCAAGCTTCCTATCGCCAGTTTATCCACAATAGAAGAAGGGATTGTTGTGCTAGCAGGAATTTTTGTTAGAAAGTATCAGGGCCATATATCTTACAACGATATTGTGAATGCAGTGGACAATGTTCTAGTTTACCACACTCTGTTCTAGTTTTCCACACTCTGTTTTATCGTGCAGAATTCACGAGTCAAAGTCACGAACTATTCTATCAGTTCACAGTGCCACGCTATCATTTAACGCTTTAAGCACCCACAACACAATAGCGCACACAGGCACATAGAGAAGCTCATGGAGGGGCGCCCGTAGTACTGAGACATGGAGATTTCTTATCAACAGAAAGTCCCAGGAAACCATTTTAGCAATATAACGTATGACAATGCGCTTAATTCCTGAGGCCAAAACCGGGCGTCGGTGCAGGCGTGCAGCGATCTTGGCGATAATTGCACAAACACAGAGCGGGAGAGGGCATTACGTGCAGTAATCCTCCGACGGAATCTGAGTCCTTGTCGCCTGCGCGGCGGCGACAGACGTTTCCTCCTGCGCGGGGAGAAATCGGGAACCCTAGGGGCTCGGTGAGCTGGACGCGAGAGGAGTAGAGACAGTGACTCGAGAGGGAGTGGCAGAGAGAGCAGGGGATGGTACCTCGACGGGGTGACGCTCCCGCGGCGCGGCGGAGAGCGAGGCCATTGCTGCTTGCGGCGTTGGAGCTCCGGTGGTTGGACTTGGAGACCACGGAGGCACGGAGTGAACGCCGTTGGAAGAATGGTGCTGGCTGCTGACCGATTAAAGCGGGCGGAGTCAAATCGGGAGTGAATCTGAAAAGGTTGGAACTTCGAAGTACCGCGAAATACAATCTGGATAGTCCAATTTATATCTGACGGTGTATATAGTTCGAAATATTTAGATATTTAGTGACCGTTTGTTTACCCCTCGTACATACTCTATATAATTTTACGAGTGAAGTGCACGTCTAGTCTCTAAACTTGTTTGGTTGTGTAAATTAGATCGCTCTATTTAGAAAATACTCATTTGATATTTTTAAACTTGTTTTGGAGTTTTATTTAGGTTCTTTTAGTTATTTTGACATCTCTAAACTTGTTCGACTGTGTTCGAACCAACTACACATTATTTATGTGTTTGAGGCTAGTATGTATTTTGACATCTCCAACTAGTCTCAAACCAACCTCACATTTCATATTTGATTTAATGGAAACACCGTTCGTGCAATTGTTTTATTTCAAACAGATTAATGTGTAGTCTCGCTTACTCGATCTTAAGGCTGAAACACAACCAGATTATAAGGCTAGATTACCATAATTATATAGAAAAAATCTAAGAGTAGTTTATTTCAGCTTATATAATTTGGTTTTTATATAAATAATCTACAACAACAACAACCAAGCTTTTTTTTTCAAGCAAGTTGGAATAGGCTAGAAATGAAACCTACAGGGACACACGAGAGGCAAAACCAAAAAAGTAGAAGGAAGAGGGGAATGGAACAATAAAAAAGACCTAAAGGGTTAAAGCAAACAAGGGGAAAATTAAGATTCCGGTACGTGGATTGCTTGCTTCCACGCTCCCTTATCCATGGCTAGCTCTTTAGCGATATTCCAGTCCTTTAGATCCCTCTTTACCGACTCCGCCCAAGTCAAAGTTGGTCGGCCTCTGCCTCTCTTCACATTTTCGGGGCGTTGAATTATCTCATACGTAGCGGCGCCTCCTTGGGTCTCCGTTGGAGATGTCCAAACCATCTCAAGACGTGCTGAACAATCTTTTTCTCAATTGGCGCCACTCCTAATCTCTCTCGTATGTCGTCATTCCGGACTCGATCTCTTCTTGTATGGCCACATATCCATCGCAACATACGCATCTCTGCTACGTATATAGTTGGAAATATTTAGGGTCCATTGGTTTACCCCTCATATATACTCCTACAATCCCTCGCAAAGAAAAAATATATACTCCTATAATCTAACACATTTTTTATTAATCTATAATCTCGCTTATTCGTTCTTAGGTTTAAACACAACTAGATTATAAGGCTTAGATTACCTTAATAATCATATAAATAATCCAAGAATAGTTTATTTCAGCTTATAATCTAGCTTTTATTATACATTCATCCAACCTATAGTTGTTTTTTTAGCAGAACCTATAATAATTGATGGCATTGCATGTCTTTTGTCATCCCAAACCAATATTTGATCACCTTATATAATTTAGGTTGCCTCTACTCCTTTCTGCGCGCCTGTGCGCCGCAGCCGTTGGCTCCCATCACCATGGCGGATCAGATGCTTTCCTCGCCGGCTTGCCGGCATCACGGCCGTGCGCTGCTTCGCGCGGCCTTCGTCCACTGCTCGCGGTAATTAATATGGTGATTAGGTTGGGCGAGGCCGAGGCGACTGCAACGATCTGGGGGGTCCTCTCTACCTTCTGTTTCAGAAGGACCAGTCATGGGAACGGTTCGTACTCTTGGTACCATTTGATTCATTTGCTTATTAATCGGGTCCAAGCGGCATTATATATCACAACTGAATTTGTAACCTTGCGGTTGAAGCCTGTTGCAGCTTATTCCGATGTCACAGTTTCTTAGGTGGAACTGAGCATTGACTATGGAGTCGTTTCTGCCTCAAATTTAGTCGTACTAGTAAACTGTGGTCCAGTCTAAATTCTTTTCAATTATTAACCCTGCTTAGAGTCAGAGCTGCCCAATACAGAACAAGTACATGTTCTAAAACAACCGCGGCTCACTTGAATTTCTTTGTTTTACATTAGATCAAATGTTAATAAATCGGAGTTTATGATGACCTGCTTTTTTATTGACGGGAACTGAATATCTCGTTTCGTAACTTCCTGCCCATCTTGCAGAGTTGTGCTCAAGTGGTCCCTGTTCTTTGTTCAGTAACAATGGATCAAGATTCATAAAATTTCTGTTTGCTTCCCACTTAAAATGCAGGAGTATATCATTTTTCCTCGATGTAGGAAGACATATAATAGTGATATGGTATGGTCAGGCATACAACAGAAGTGCAATTGAATTTGGCGATTTATACATCCCCATTTTCGTCTGAAATCTGAACAATGCTGTTTTGTTTTACCTAGCCTCGTCCTGCATTTTATCTGTTACAACAGCAAATGTGACTGCGAAGCTCTTGCTGTTCAGAATTCAGACTTCGGGGCCGTATCTCTGCCTGCATTACTTCCCAGCGAGGATGATTACCAGAACGATGCCAAAGTTTGCTTTTCGGCACTTGCAGTTATGGATTGCCAAGAATCATACACAAATAGCAGGTAATAGCTGGACTCCCTTGTGCTGCATCTTCTGTTATGCTTTATTGTCTTGTGCAGACCATAGTCACCGCGAACCCGGTTCGACGGGGACGGGTGACGGGTTCGCGGGAGGAAGGCTGAGAAAAAATAGGTACGAAAGGCGTACACCTCTTCGGGGCGTTTTTAATAGACGTGGGACGTGAACCCGGTGATTTGGGTTCGCCGAACCGGGTTCGGAGCGTGGAGTCGAGAATCGCCTATCTATGCGAAAAATCTCCCGCTACAATTTGTTTCTAATGGACGGACGTGGAGTGGGGGGGGGGGGGAAATCCCCTGGCAACTTTCCCATCCCTCGCAAAAAAAATGGTAACTCCATCGTCTTTCACGCATCTTTGGCCCTGTTCGTTTACTTTAGCACTAAAATTTAGAAGCCTCTAAATAAAGAAAATCTAGTACTAAATAAAGTCTAATGACAAAACCTTTTTACAGATGGATATATCTTTACGAGACGAATCTAATGAGTCTAATTAATCTATGTTTTGCTACAGTAATGCTACAGTAACTGCAGTTAGTTTTGTAATTAAACTTTATTTAATACTCTTAAATGATAAGATTCTTTTCCTCTAAATTTTAGACTCCGTGGAAACGAACATCCCCTTTGTTTCGCCTAAGCTAATAGCAGAGAAAAATCCGCTGCTTCTGCCATCAATCCAATTCCAGACTCCGCCGCCGGCAATCAAGGCCATCAATCCTTCTCCTAGAATCCAGAGAACATCGCCGCTGGCGGGCCGGCTTGGCGCCTTCTTCTCCGGAGTGGCTGACTGCTCCACATCCGCCGAGCCACAAGCCGGCAGCCGCGGAGGACCAGGGCGATAGGTACTCCCTGAGATGCAGTCGAAGCCTGCTCCTCGTCCCCTCCTTATCCCGTGCGCAGTTAGGGTCGCAATTCATCCTGGACAGGATCGCATCCCCGCTAATCACCTGCAAGAACAGGGGACGCGAACCACACCAAACGGGGACGACGAATCCTTTCGACTCCGACTCCGACTTAGGGACGGCGAATCGGATTCGCGGTTCGGGGGCCCCCAACCCCCAAAACGGGACATGGCGCGAGGCTTAATTGCGGCATGTTGTTGCCACCACATATTAGAAGAGGCGCAACCGTACGCTGTTTAAGTCGTGTATAAAGTATAGCAGCTCATTGCCACATTACACAAGGAGATTGGTGCAAAAAAGCGATGCATTAGCTGTACTCATGCTGCCCTTTTCAAATATTCTTCTAGAACATGGGGCTGATTTTTTTTTTGTTTGGTGTGGATAGAAAAGAAAAGAGTTGGTTTAGTACATAAACCAGCTTACATCATTGTTGGTTTGGTTATGGCTATTGATTAGCTTGGTGTGTGATGGACAAATCATTGTTTCCACCCTGTCGAGAGCATGTGCAACAATTGCCGCCTTAATGCTGCATGAGTGGTATGGTTAGACAAATATTCCTCCCTGGAGTTCAGGCACATAATTCCTCTGCTGCATTTGTTATATACTTACCACATGATAGGCATCCATGCCCAACAGACCAGTTCAGCCTAAGTCACCTGCTCTCAGCATCTGCTTAGCTCAATGCTAAAGAATGTGAGTTGGCAAAGCTTAGAAAGCTACTAGCAGTAGTAGGCAGGCTAGGAGCAACGTTTGCCTGTGATACATGCATGTTCCTGTTCTTTATGCTTGATTGATTTTTTTTTCTTTTGAACTATGTGTGTTTGGTTGATTGTAGGTTGTGATGATCGGTGGATATTCTTTGCTGAGATGTTATGGTGATTTTGGTAGAGGACAACATGTGTGCATGTGGCCCCTTTTTCTGAATAGTAATATTGTATTAACTGAATATGCACACATTCCTGACATTCTAGATACTGGGGTCTGGGGAAGTAGAGAACAATCAAAGCGACTTAACTTATTTTATGTTTACTGTTATCTGCATGCTTCAGTGCAGCATACCTTGATAAAATCCATCTGGTCACTATGTTAGGCTCTGAGTTAAAGCAGTGTTCATTAATATCTGGAAACACATGAGAAGATTTGCAAGTTCTGCAAGCAACATTGAAAGCAGGGAAGAAGAACAAATAATAACCAGAGGTTACAGTAGATTTACATGGTAACGGCTAGCCTACTACTGGGTGGTCAACTGGGCTGGAGAAACACCACGGAAGGCAAAAATAAGGACCAAAAAGAAGCCTTCCTTTGATCTCCATGCATGCTCCTAACAAGGATTTGAGCTTAATAATAGCAAGCGACGGTGAATAAAATGCATGAGGCATCCTAGTACAGTGATTCTAATGCATCTGGTGATTCGATCATTTACCAGAAGAAGAAGCTTCTCCTCGACGAACTGCCCTTCTTGCTGTGGCCTCGCCTTGACGACTTGCCTTCGCCGGCCTTGTCAACCTTGCCGGCTTTCTTGCGAGACTCCGTCGAGAACCTTGTACGCCGGCCGCCGCCATCGCCTTTCTTCCCAAGGCCTTGGTCTTCATATTTGCCGCGTTCCGGCAGGGTGGAAGGCGCCTTCACTTTAGCTGGTCCCGTCGAAGCGTCGGAGGCCAGTGAATCATCATCGGCGTAGTCTTCGTAAGCCTTGCCGCTTCTGCTCCTGCGGCCATTGATGTAGCCGTAACCGTCGTCCACGCTGCTTCCTTCGCTGCCGCTTCCTTTGCCGCTGCCATGCATAGGGGAGACAAGGTACATTGTCCAACCGGACTCACTGCTGTTGCAGCCCTCGCCGTCGTCCCCGGTGATATGGGAGGAAGAGGATTCCATGGCAGAGGATGGGGAGAAGGAACAAGGGGTAAAAGGAAGAAAGAAGCCTACAGCTAACCAATGGAATTGCAGTTTGTAGAAGAAGAAGAAGAAGAAGAAGAAGAAGAAGAAGAAGCTTTGATAGAATGAATACTGGATAGGAGTAGGAGGAGCACTGGCTATGGCTCCCCTTTATTTATGCTTCCTCTGGGCACCTCATCAATGCAAGGCTGAGGAAGCCATTGTTCTCGCTCTTGTCTCTGCTTGAAGAGAACATTGAAGCGCCTGACACCCGGCCATCTTCTTCTTCACAGGAGAGCGGGATGAGGGAGAGGGAGTGCAGATGCAGGGGTAGTAGGACCGCCGCGAGAAACGCCAAGATTTTTGCTGGATGCGTGTGCGTGTATGTGTGCGCCCCCCTGTGCGAGCCTGTGTGCCTCTGTTGAGATGCGTCAGGGAAGAAGGAGAGAGAGGGAGAGAGAGAGAGAGAGAGAGAGATGGGAGGAGGGAGGCTGCAAGAGGGGGCAAGACAGTGTCCTTAAATGGGAAAGACAAGCTATCCCTCCAACTGTCTCTCATAACTTTCCCAACCATTTTGTTCTCTGCCTTGTCACCAAGCCCAGAGGAGCAGCCGGAGGCCTGTTTCCGGTGCAGTGTTTTACAGGGCTTTCGCGTTGCGGTGCCCATGTGGCCGTGGCTCATGGTGGGGGCCTGGCTCCTCTGGTTGCCACACAAGCACACACAGGCCGTGGCTCATGATCTGTAGCTTGTGGCTCGTGAAAATGGAGCAGGCAGAGAGCGGCAGTTCTTTAGTTGTTCAGAAAACGGCCATGCATGGATGCTAGTATGATGTGTCAAGTTCAGTTGAGTTGTTTCATGTGCTGCATTATTCGATCCCCAATGGTGTTTGTTTACACACGATCTTCCTTGGTGGCACGAAGGATCATCGCAGCTAGGAGGCCAAGGCTGGGAACCCCCATTATCTAAAAAAACGAAGGATCGGATTCAGGCTCATCTCTCCGACGACGGGAGTGAGTTTCGAAACGATAGGATCCCGAACGGCTCATGTGCTGAAAGCCTGAGCCTGAACTGTTCGCCTGTCACTCGAACATGCAGCTTGAGACGCCGCGCCATTCCAACGGACTGACGCTTGACAACACCGGCTTATCTGAAACCTCACCCTGTCTGCCGTGGCTGAACGCTCCCCTTTACCCGCAAGTTGACTTGCATCGCATCGCATGCATGAGTGCTTGGTTGCTCGGTTGATGTGCACCCATCTATCTATCTATCCGTGCGTGCATCGATCAGGCTCGACGTGATCGGTGAGTGAACTCTGCTCCCTGCTCAAGCTCGCATCACCACGCTACCGGCCACGTAGCGGACTGTGGCGGCCACAGTGGAAATGTTCCCCGCCCTGCTCTGTCCCCGGCACAGAGCACGGCCCTGTGGCGCGCGTCGCGTCCATCAGCTTGTCCAATCCGCCCGTCCGGCCGCCGGCACGTGCGCGCCTGTGGTGTTGGTGACGACGACGATGCCCAAAACACCGTGGCGCGCTCGCGGACAGGCGCACAGGAGTCGGGTCAGTGTCCAGTCGGTCCTGCCCGGCCGGCGTCGCTTACAGGTGCAGAGAAGCGCACATGGCGCGGAGGAGGACGGCGACGGGGCGAGGAGTTAAATTTCGCGCAGAGGACGGCGGACGGAGGCCGGCGATGGGCGGGGGGTCCCCTGCTTCCTCGCGGCGCGGATGGCTGGCTCGCCGGGGTAGGTGGAAATGGAACATGCTCCTTGTTCCCTGCGTCAAACTGGATTTTCTTTCTTTCTCGCTAGATGCCCGCCCCTACACAATCTCGCACGGCGCTTCGGATTCACGGGTCCAATCGCACGCGTAATTCGCCTTTGTTTTTCTCTCGCCTCTCCTTCGATGATTGATTAGCGTGCGCGTATGTTCGTGCCTGCCGCCTTCGGCTCAAAAGGTCAATGGATAAAGAAGAAAATTGGTTTGGAAAAAGTTTAAAGCGGAAAAACAAATGATTGGAGAAGCGCGCGGGCAGGCAGCTGTGGGAAGGAAGGAAAGATGTGTGATGGGATGGTGTGCTGTGTGCAGTGTACTTGGGAGGAGATGCGACGATGTCACGCATGTGGCCTTCCGTGCGCTCGTGCGTTGATGTGTCCGCCTGCCGGTGCCGCGGCCACATGCAACCCCAGGCTCGCTCCTGCGAGCGAGGGCGGCAGCGCGAGAGCTGGGATGATGCTCTGTGCCCTGTTCCGCGCGCTTCTGCTCTGCTTCGGTACCCGCCAATGCAAGCCGGCCGTTGATGCGAAGGTACTTGTACTTGGGAGGAGATGCGACGATGTCACGCATGTGGCCTTCCGTGCGCTCGTGCGTTGATGTGTCCGCCTGCCGGTGCCGCCGCGGCCACATGCAACCCCAGGCTCCTGCGCTGCGAGCGAGGGCGGGGATGCTCTGTGCCCCTGTTCCGCGCGCTTCTGCTCTGCTTCGGTACCCGGCTACCCGCCAACGCAAGCCGGCCGTTGATGAGAATGTACTACTCCACCGTTCTTTTTATTCGGATGTACTAAATAAAAGGTGCGTTCAAAACAAAATGCAGTGAAAAATTACAGAGGTAGAGAGAAAGCTACATTAAAAAATGAGCATAACACTTAACTTGAAAATTTTTTTCGTTGCTAGAATGACACTTAAAATTAAACAGAGAAAATATTTTGTTAATAAATAAAAATACATTCATCAAATATATGAAAGTGTCTCAACCTCTACATCAGAGGACATATTGACCAAGTAATTATCACAGGTAATGAAACAAAAGGGCAGCCTCCCTTTACCAATAACCAAAAGCAATTGACATAGTTTGCCATATTGGATATCGATATTAACCAATAGACGCTATTGTCATGAAACTAATCTATTGTTAAACCATCATGAACATCCTGTGATATGTCCATTAGTCTTCGGTTGGCAACATGTAGTGTGTGTTATGCTTCGCTCTTTCTACCTTCTGTAGCAACACCCAGAACATGATCTTTTATGTAGTGATGAAGATAACCAACACATGATTTGGTTTGTAGATCATTTTAGGGTTTTAAGGAAATAACCCCCAATCGATATAATTGCATTGTAACACAAGGTTACAATGAGCATATACATTCACTCTAAAGAGCTAGAAATCATAAAAATAAATAAAAATTCTTCCACTTCGTTAAGAATCTTGGATAGTCTATATCAAAAGAAAGAGTCAATGTTAAAATATTTGTAATTTCGTAGTAAACATAAAAAATAGTTTTTTTCAGTTTCCATATGAATTCAGAATCAAACTAACTCAACAAAGAGTCCATGTCAAATACAACTCACAAAAAGTTACATTTGGAATAAACGATTAAGTTTGCATTTTGATTTCCATGCAAGTTTGGAAGCAAACCAACTCATATTTCGTCAAGACGGCCAAGTGATTGAGGAAGAGCAGTAATTCAGATGCAAGTTCGTTCAAATAACTGTAGTTTGGGTTTAATTGAATTGTGACAGCTGACCCGATGAGTACCAATTAATATCAATAAAAAATAAGTTACGACTGCATAAAAAGAGTGGTATCTTCTTGTCATTGGGGTCTTAGTGACATGTGAAACCCACACGGTAGCAAATAAGGGATTATGTAAAATCACAATGGTCGTCAGGATATTATTTAAAAAATATTGATATCAAGTAAGCAGATAACATGTAGCAGATCTAACCCTGCAATTCCTATTGCAATGCTGTTCACGACAAAATCACAAAAGCACATGAGGCTCTGTAGACTCTCTGTTAAACAATCGGCAAAGCTTCCATCTGTTGGTTTCAGATAAAGATGACATCTCTTCTGTTATTCATTCATGATTTTTATGAACCCTGAATCGTTCGAGCACTTGATAGTGCATTTCCTACAAGATGATTGCGAGCTACTAAGAAAGCAGACTTTGGTGAACAATCGTCAACCGGAACCACTTGCTTGTTGCTTCACAATGCAGAATGCAGAGCTGCCATGTTGCTTCTTCAAAGATCTTAGGGCGAACTCGTGTAAGCACGGGACATGGCCGCGTGGATAAAGCGAGGCCGTCAAGGCGACACGAAGTACGTTACTCTTTCAGAGCCGAGCGAACTTGTACTAAGCACGGGACATGGCCCCGTGGATAAAGCGAGGCCGTCAAGTAAAGGCGACACGAAGTACGTTACTCTTTCAGAGCTGGTGAGATCAGGTCGCTGGTATCCGCTGGACCGAAGCTGCTGCAAATTTTACCCAACCAACGAGTGGATTACCAAACTGCCAAGTGACTGCGTTACTGTGTCAAACTAATGCAACAAGAAGACGGCAGGAGCAAGAAGACGAGGCGTGACACCAACACGGTTGATTGGTTTGGTTAAATGCACAGGAACAGGTACTCTGCCTCCAATAACAATTCATGTTGATGCATTGATTGATATCTACAATATGTATCGTCGCACTGTCATTTTAGCGATGCTTTGCAGCATTACAGTGAGTGGTAGGTACAAAGGCTATGATAAATATGTCATCTGCGCAAACGGGAATATTAGTACATGTCCAGTGTCAATGTCACAAAAGATTGCAATCAGAAGAATCCAACTGTGTGGGCAGCACCTTACCTGAAGTCAACCACCGAGTACTTCTCAATGTCCAACTCTAATGAACAAGATGCAAGGAAAGATGCTCAGGGAACAAAATGTTAGCCTCTGCGGGTTTTGATAACAGACCCTCAAAAAGGAGAATTGCATTATATGATACCTCAAAAATATGTCACATTTCAGGACACAGCCTATGATTCCCGTTCTTAGCACATAACCTACATAATTTGGGTCACACTCCTCCACTGAACGTCAGTGTCAGTGATCCCTTGTCATGTTGCTATAAGTGCAAATTCTGAATAATTTGGTGGCCGTTTGAGGATTCCCAATCACTGCCGGCCTCCATTTCTTAACGTCTCAACTATGCAATCCTTTCCAACAATTAGCACATGGTCAGAAACCCAAATCTTCAAGGAAGCAAAGCTGTTGAGATGAGCTCGATCGGTACAGTTCTTTATCACCTTTATGGTTATATTAAATTGGTGACATAAGAACCTTGGAAGTAGCCACGCATAACCGTTTGGTAAAGGTTATATTTTGATGAGTAGCCCATCAAACAAGGAAACTTCACCAGGTAGGCAGTCAGATTGAAAATATCAGAAGCCGGTAGTCGCAATGTCGCATTGGTTCATAGGCCATAGCCCCGCTGATGGGTATGTTTATCCGATGTGCTTAGCTTGTTGCGGGCAGCAAATGATGCAAGTTTAGGACAACACACAGGAACAGCCATGCAGAAAGGGGGAGCAGAGGAGAAAAGGACCTGCATTGACCTGTTTAGTGGTTGATCATGCCACCCTGCTTCTAGCTTGGTCCTGTCCTTGTGGGTTTAGTTGGCTCAATTAGCCTTTTCATTAACTAAAATAATGCAGTTTAGACTATACGGCAAGACAAGCACCTTTCTACCTAAGATCAAGTTTACCTTATCCCACAAAATTCAACTACTAAACTTGAAAAACCCACATAGCAAACTCATATAAGATTGTACTGATGGTTTCAGGCGGATTGGCAAATCAAAGCATGGTATGTTTATTTGGCATTCCTTTTACCACTAGAAATTCAGAATTCAGAATTTCCTTTCCCTTTGTTTTTGTTGTGGTCTTTTATGGTTTTTGCCTTTTTGGACCAGACATTCCACAGGACAGAGGTAGCTTCGTCCTGTAAGTTCTTAACTAACGTATCTACTTTTCAAAAAAGCAACAAAGAAGAACTCTGGGGCCCTACAGGACATGCAAGCTGTCTTCGCTTAGTATTCCTTTCCTTCATGTATTATTTTCTTGTCAGTTAATGCATTCATATTGTTCATTATTAATGCTGGCAAACCAAGCACATCTCTTTCAACACCCAAAATTACTGATACTGCATGAGGCAATTACCATTGTGAGTTGGCCCAGTAATAACACAGATTTTTTTTTTGCATGTTGAGCTCTTCTCTCGAGTGTTCTTCCTTTATCAAGATTTAGGTACATGTTGGTAGTAAGAGAAGATTATCTACAAGAAATCATTAATTTTTTTCATAAATTTTGGAGTTAAAGCACTCTTGGTAACTCAAATATGTTCTTAATGTCAAGACATCCACATCACCACGCATTTTTCGTTTCTGTTCAGTGTATCTAGTCGAAAATATGTATCAAATTATCACCACATAACAGCCAGACCAAATAAGCTGCTGAAAGCCTGAAACTTCCATCGATGCAGGACTGTGTGCGCAAGCAGACCGATTTGACATCATCATGGACGTACGAAGGCAAGCCTTCGGTCCATACATTTTGTAGCCTTCCATCACTAAGTTGAGCAGATCATCACGGAGCAGTACATACCTACAATCTTTTATATTGAACTTCAGATTTGCAAATCTCGCCAGCTTCAAACAATCTGCTGATGAAGTTCAGTACTGTTCCTGATGCTACTAACTTACTAGGCAGGTAATGACGAGGGCACTAGAGCAGATAGAGATTATATTTAATATATCCTTGCTTAAATTACATGTCCAATGTAACCGGAACACGTATACGTAGTCAATACATGACAGGAACAGTATAATAAGATGTACCTGGAAACATGTCAGTTAATAAACAGTTTAGAGTATTTCGTTTCAGCAACATGCCAAAGGTCTTAGGCACATGAGGTCTACGATATATACGCTGCCGTATATACGGGTCCCTACACTAGGTAGCAGCATGACATAATCTTCCTTGCTACTTCTTGACAAATGCCGTATAACCTTCGACGCTTGTCTCTACTCCGTAGTGGTCATAAGGACAAGGATTTTGAGTGCTGAATTTCTGAAAACTGTCGAGTGATGAGTTCCTGCAGTCAACGCGTATACAAGGACCAACAGGATGGTCTGGGCAATGGGCATACAGAGCCAGAGGTCTGACTTTCACATGTGTTGGTCATGCTTTTTGTTGATGTGCACAATTGCATTGACATTTGATTATTTCTCGTAGTTAGTTGAGCAACTGGGCAGCAAAAACGTTGTGTGCCTTCCCATAGAGCCGGGATGTAGAGCTAGCTGACAAATGCGCTGATTTGAGAACCAAATCCGAAACAATACGTGTAACCGATCAGTCCAAAGTTAATTTAGGGTCGATCACAGTAGGCGTGTCCCGGAAGAGAAGAAAGAACAATGATGGATCAAGGTGATTTTGCATTACCGTAGGACAAGAAAAATCCACGGAAAGGATGCCGTCATAGAGTTGACTATCTAGCTACCCCATTACTGTTGCTACAACAGGGCTATTGCCATTTGCTAAAGATCGTATTAGACCAAAAATGCGCCGAGAGAGACTTCTGCAAAGGTTAAAGATGCAAGAAGTTCAGACCTTAGGAGTTGGGAGGGTGGGACAGGTGATCTGAAGAAACTATCTTATATTTTGCGTGCATGGGCATCTAACCAAAGCATGCATGGAAACAATTCACGCTGACGCAACGCCCGTAACCATTTCGCAAAGCGAGAGCCCGGAGAAAATCTTTTAGATTTGATGTGGGCTGCTGTCGGCTTCTGCTGAGTGCTGACCAAGGATCGTTCCTCCTCTGGTCACTAATTTTCTCGACCAAGACGAAGACAGCACAAGAGAAAGCTGTTCAGTTAACTTCGCCTTGACTCAACCAAGCTTCTTCACTGCCGGGCGCCGGCAGATGCCAAGCTGCTACATGACAACCTGCATGATCGGAGCCAATCATTTATATTTACTAAGAACAAACAATTATGCTTCTGCGTGTGTGTATTCGAAATCGAAGTTGTCATCTTGTGTCGCGCCACCTAACCAACGACGCATCAGCCGCCATGCAGGCAAGGTGTATTTGCTTTTAAAATTCTAGCATACACTACATATGCAAATGTAGATTTTATCAGTTTGTGAGTTTGTATGTGGGCCGGGGTTTTTTTTTTGAGGAGTTTTTTTATACCTAATCTCTTCTTAATGCAATATCGATCATGCAATTCTTCTGTGTTTTCTCAAGATAGTGTGCATCCCTTTGGGTCTATTGTAAAAGAGCTCGAGAGTTACTCTTAAACTGAATCGTTCTTGTAGTTGCAGAACGGTTGTTTGATTGAAACATGTGAGGAGTTCAGTGTGTACATGGAACTATTGGAGCTACTCGCATAGAAGCTTCTTGCTTGTGGCGTCGTGTGGAGGCAACAAATTATACTACTCCAGCTACTATAGTAGTCTTCTGCCCGTACTAACTCATAACTGTCTGAATTTCGAGCAAGTCAGCAAGAACAAGTCGACGTTGTTATCATAGTAGCAAAGTCTTTGAGCAGAACAAGAGCCATGCTACACTCTACCTGAAACATCCATCCTCTTGCGTGCCCGGACTAGCAAAGTCTCTTCCTGCAGTCTGAAAACACTGCATAATAAAGTATAAATCAGTAGTAGGAGTAATAGAAAAGGCGAACCCATACTGCATATAACGAGACAGAGACCACAACTAGGGGACAAGGGTCACTCGCAGGCGCCAGCCAGTATATAACAAGGTGACCATTCCCCTACCGGTTGGCCACCACTTGTCGAGAGCCCAATCTGCATTCTTCACCAGTTGTTGAGCAGCCAGTGGTGGTCTTCAGGTTTTGAGCAGGGTACCATGGGGAGGTCTCCGTGCTGCGACGAGAGTGGCCTGAAGAAGGGCCCGTGGACACCGGAGGAGGACGAGAAGCTGCTTCAGTACATCCAGAAGAACGGCCATGGCAGCTGGAGGACCCTCCCGAGGCTTGCCGGTACGGGAATCTTAAACCGTTGCACCTCCACTGCAGCTGCATTCAGATGATCATCATGTAGATTGTAGATTGCATTTCGTAAATAATTAGGTGCATGTGCATGGTTCTCCTAATCATACCAGGTGCTTAGAGTTCGTACCATCTCTGTATACTCATGCCACCTGTCCGACCTTTTAAGGTTGCATTTCCTTTTTCCCGACAGGTTGAGTTGAGCCGGTGGCGCAGAAAGAGTTTGTGCTAGGATGATAGATAGATTCTCCTGTGTAGTACTAGTAGTAGATACTACTGCATCCGAGCTGATTCTGAATGTCCGATGGTGTACTGTTGCAGGGCTGAACCGGTGCGGCAAGAGCTGCCGGCTGCGCTGGACCAACTACCTGCGGCCGGACATCAAGCGGGGCAAGTTCTCGCAGGAGGAGGAGCAGACGATCCTCCACCTGCACTCCGTCCTCGGCAACAAGTGGTCGGCGATCGCGACGCACCTGCCGGGCCGCACGGACAACGAGATCAAGAACTTCTGGAACACGCACCTCAAGAAGCGGCTCATCCAGATGGGCTTCGACCCCATGACGCACCGCCCGCGCACCGACTTCTTCGCCGCCCTTCCGCAGCTCATCGCGCTCGCCGCGCTCCGCGACCAGCTCCCCCCCCC
>LAPY01000756.1:19617-34754 GCA_000970635.1 Eragrostis tef
CTCGTCTGTTCTGTCCGCACGACGGCAGTGGGTTGCGCAACGCGAAAACTGTGAGTCTCCGCCGGCTCCCCTCTATAGATCTAGGGTTAGGGTTAGGAAAAAGTCTTTTATTCGAAACTCATCTCCTTCTTAATTCTGCGACCCGATCTAAGACCACTAACTAGACAAGCTCTGATTACCATTGATAGAATCTGTAGATCAGCTAGCAGTAGAAATAGCGGGTCCTATAATCATCGTTTGACGACTGAGCAGGTGCTGCCATTGAGGCGGCTGGCGGCGCTTGCGTGACGGCGGCGGCGGTCGGAGTCGTGGAGGACGAACGGGGACGCCTGAATCCCTCCGGCCGGTAACGGCACTGGCCGGAGACGGCGAGCCCGAAGTTGTAGGACGTCGTGGTGGCGGTGGTGAGTCTTCCCGTCGCTGGCTGCGCCCCCTCTCTGATCGGATTAGGGTTTGTTAGTGGGGAGTGCGGCGGCTCCAGTCAACCTCGTACTGAGCGCCCCGGCCCCCACTTCCTTTTATATGGCGCAGTGTGACAGGGGCCCACCAACCAGGGTTCTTGTGGGCTTAGGAGATCAATCTAACAGGCCCATGGTGGTAGCGCCATAGCAACCATAATGTTCTTCCTGCGATGGACTCCCGATACAGCACTACTAGTCAACACCACTACTATCTGCATGCATTGACTCCTATCATACAGCACTACTAGTCAACACCACCACAGCCTAATGGACTCCCGATACCATGCCATAATATCATTTTTCTGCCAATCAACTTCATTATCCCCGCAGGACAGAGCAAGGAGAACTGATAGCAGTGTTACTAAACTTTGTATTATTTCTTTCGTAGAATAAAATAGGAAGCGGGAGTCTCTCTTGCTGTAATTACGTCAAAACAAAAACTGCTCGTGGTGCACAGGATGTAAAGGATGGTGATCCCTTAGTGTTATGTCATTGAATGTTCCAGAGCCATAGGCTTGTTGAATAGGCTTGGAGCTATGGTTTGAGAGGAGGATCCAGCTATTGGATGAGACAACCGAGATAAATGTAACCTCTAATAGTTCCTCCCAACAACTCTATTCTACCATCTTAATTATGCATGCTACTCGGTTCATATATCTATATGTTTAAGACCATAATTAGAGATTCAGGTCACATGTTCTCATGTAAGAAGTGTTGAGAACATGTCCACTCTCTCCAGCAGTAATCTAGGAGTGAAAGGCATCAGCACGCAATTAGATAACGATCACCATCATGTTAAACACTTCTTGTTTCAATACGTCCATCCCCTCATATCCTATATTTAAACATATTTAAACCACCTGAGAGTTGGACTGAAGAACGATGGAGCCTACACTACAGTACTACGCAAAACCTCAAATGAGGACCTGATTGAACAAATTCCTGTCAACTAATTGCGATGCTGGCAGAACAGAGGAAACGAACAAAATGAGAAAGTGATATTAAACCACTAGTTTTCTTCTGGGAACTCTTCAGGATGGCTAATTTCCATGAGAGGTTGCTTCGCATGAACCAGTTGACCGACAGAGGGTCACACACGGAGCTACCCACTGGGTTTTAAAACAGAGGATCATGTGCCCGAAATATAGAATACTTCGGGACCAGCACAGGGAGAAATTTCTCACGTTACTTCCGCGCGGACGCGTCTTCCATTTCTAGTGCGGCATTTAATTTCCGCGAACGAGTAGCGGGAATCGGCAAGGTGCGCGAGCAACACGAGTAACACGGTGCTTTTAATAAACTAAAATAATTTCAGCGTGTGAATGTGCTTTATGTTCTCTTCATTTCAAAAATTTCTATTCAAATTCCATGATCCTTTATTGTCCACTTCCTCCTTTCCATAAAACATGATGCTTAAGGTTATACAAATTCATATTCCAACATCACCATTGATACATATACAGGAAAACAGAAGCACGGGAACTTGAATTAATAATACACTTTATCAGAGATTAATTTATCGTGTTGCCGAATGAGTAGACAAGAGTGAAGGGTTGACCTCGAGATATGATCAACAAGAGTGGTACAGCACGCTTAATATTTCAACTCTGATAACAACTCAGTTAAATCTTACTATTTATCATGATCCCATGATTGACACTCAAGCTTGCTGAGCAGTAGAATCCAGGGCTCCAGACTGTGTCTGCTCTTTCGAGTAAGAGGTTGACCCTACCTGTGCATCTTCATAACCTCTTCGTTGCGGAAAAGGTAGGATCACAGAGTCGCTGCTTAGCATCCGAATAACATCTTCCATGGTGGGCCGGTCTTCTTGTCTAGGTTCGATACAGAGGATTGCGATCTGAATACATCTTAGTATCTCTGCTATCCGAGGTTCATCATGCAGTGATGGATCAATGAGCTCCAGTGATCTCCCTGCTGTCCACATTTCCCAGGCCTGCAGGATTGTCAAATGAGACAGAGGGTTGCAACGATTGCAATGGAATGGAAAAACCCATGTTTGATCCGGATGCACACACCCTTACCTACAACCTAGTTGGATTTTAAACCCATGAAAAATATATTCTTCTTCAGGAAGCAGTGTAAGATAGATCGAAGTGGATTATACATTACTGGAAGTAGCAGTCTGGGATGATTAATAGATATTATGGCATTGACCTTTTTGTATGAAATGACAATACTTGATTGATATCAACTTATCGAAGGAAGAGCAGGCATGCTTAAAAAGATTTACTCACATAATCTAAGCCACCTTGCAAAGGACCTTCACAAAATGATGAAATGCGCATGCTTCTCCTTCCTGTAATAATCTCAAGAAGAGTAACACCAAAGCTATACACGTCGGACTTACACGAACATCTACCCATTATTATATATTCAGGATCCATGTAACCACTGCATAAGGACATAAGATCAAGACAACCGAGATAAATGTAACCTCTAATAGTTCCTCCCAACAACTCTATTCTACCATCTTAATTATGCATGCTACTCGGTTCATATATCTATATGTTTAAGACCATAATTAGAGATTCAGGTCACATGTTCTCATGTAAGAAGTGTTGAGAACATGTCCACTCTCTCCAGCAGTAATCTAGGAGTGAAAGGCATCAGCACGCAATTAGATAACGATCACCATCATGTTAAACACTTCTTGTTTCAATACGTCCATCCCCTCATATCCTATATTTAAACATATTTAAACCACCTGAGAGTTGGACTGAAGAACGATGGAGCCTACACTACAGTACTACGCAAAACCTCAAATGAGGACCTGATTGAACAAATTCCTGTCAACTAATTGCGATGCTGGCAGAACAGAGGAAACGAACAAAATGAGAAAGTGATATTAAACCACTAGTTTTCTTCTGGGAACTCTTCAGGATGGCTAATTTCCATGAGAGGTTGCTTCGCATGAACCAGTTGACCGACAGAGGGTCACACACGGAGCTACCCACTGGGTTTTAAAACAGAGGATCATGTGCCCGAAATATAGAATACTTCGGGACCAGCACAGGGAGAAATTTCTCACGTTACTTCCGCGCGGACGCGTCTTCCATTTCTAGTGCGGCATTTAATTTCCGCGAACGAGTAGCGGGAATCGGCAAGGTGCGCGAGCAACACGAGTAACACGGTGCTTTTAATAAACTAAAATAATTTCAGCGTGTGAATGTGCTTTATGTTCTCTTCATTTCAAAAATTTCTATTCAAATTCCATGATCCTTTATTGTCCACTTCCTCCTTTCCATAAAACATGATGCTTAAGGTTATACAAATTCATATTCCAACATCACCATTGATACATATACAGGAAAACAGAAGCACGGGAACTTGAATTAATAATACACTTTATCAGAGATTAATTTATCGTGTTGCCGAATGAGTAGACAAGAGTGAAGGGTTGACCTCGAGATATGATCAACAAGAGTGGTACAGCACGCTTAATATTTCAACTCTGATAACAGCTCAGTTAAAGCATAGTTATCATGATCCCATGATTGACTCTCAAGCTTGCTGAGCATTAAAATCCAGGGCTCCAGACTGTGTCTGCTCTTTCGAGTACGAGGTTGACCCTACCTGTGCATCTTCATAACCTCTTCGTTGCGGAGAAGGTAGGATCACAGAGTCGCTGCTTAGCATCCGAATAACATCTTCCATGGTGGGCCGGTCTTCTTGTCTAGGTTCGATACAGAGGATTGCGATCTGAATACATCTTAGTATCTCTGCTATCCGAGGTTCATCATGCAGTGATGGATCAATGAGCTCCAGTGATCTCCCTGCTGTCCACATTTCCCAGGCCTGCAGGATTGTCAAATGAGACAGAGGGTTGCAACGATTGCAATGGAATGGAAAAACCCATGTTTGATCCGGATGCACACACCCTTACCTACAACCTAGTTGGATTTTAAACCCATGAAAAATATATTCTTCTTCAGGAAGCAGTGTAAGATAGATCGAAGTGGATTATACATTACTGGAAGTAGCAGTCTGGGATGATTAATAGATATTATGGCATTGACCTTTTTGTATGAAATGACAATACTTGATTGATATCAACTTATCGAAGGAAGAGCAGGCATGCTTAAAAAGATTTACTCACATAATCTAAGCCACCTTGCAAAGGACCTTCACAAAATGATGAAATGCGCATGCTTCTCCTTCCTGTAATAATCTCAAGAAGAGTAACACCAAAGCTATACACGTCGGACTTACACGAACATCTACCCATTATTATATATTCAGGATCCATGTAACCACTGCATAAGGACATAAGATCAATTTATTAGCTAAAGAGTAACTGGAAAAAGCATCACGGTAGAGCTTCTTTAAATAAACCCTTACTATGTGCCTGTGATCCCATATTCATTCATGGTACTCCTACTGCCTAGAATCCTTGATACACCAAAATCAATAATCTTAGGATTCATGCGATAATCCAAGAGAACATTGGCAGGTTTCAGATCCCCGTGTAGAATGCTAATACCACAGTACTCATGTAGATAAACAATGCCCTGTGCTATTCCCATAATTATACGGAAGCGCAAAGACCAGTCACGGGATGTCCTTGTTCCTGTACACAATTAAAAGATGGAATGAAAAACTGTTACGGATAAAACTATGTCAAAATTAACCATAGAAATAGTATAATGTTAGTATTTGTGGAGATATACCGAAGATGAATTTCACCAGGCTACCATTTGAGATGTATTCATAAACCAAGATTCTCTCTCCTCGTTCAGTACAATATCCTAGAAGCCTGACAATATTTGCGTGTCGAAGTTTTGGAAGAACCCTGATTTCAGCTTCAAATTCTCGAGATAGATCCTTTTGTTCTGATACTTCACGAAAAGTAGGACATCTTTTGATTGCAACAACAGGTCCTCCATGCAATTTCCCCTAAAATGTAGAGTCCCAAGAATACTCAATCCAGACAAACAACATTCCACATACTTTCAGTTTTCACAAAATAACAGTGACATAAGGGAGCATATATCCTCTCGAGATTAAATTTGTGTATAATTGCCATGGATCAAAATGAGCCTTTCAGGTCACTGTCATATTATATATAAAATATCATTAAGTTATCAAAATATGTTGCATGTGTCCACATATTTGAATGCCGATTTAAATGTTCAATAATGAAACTTAAAACGTATTTTCAGACAAGCAGCAGTTACCTTGTAAACAGTACCGAAACCACCACGCCCTATCAAGTTTTGAGGGGAGAAGTTATTTGTCGCAGCCTTCAGAACAGATAACCGGTATGGTAAAACCCCTGTTACAGATGAAAAAAATTTATCATAAAAATTTGATTTCTTGATGCAAAACTTCATTTTCCTCTGTATCCATATCCTACTATAATTTCTATATTTTGCCTACCATTTCATATGATCTTTTGTAAACTATGACTATTTGCACCGAAGTAACACAAAACTACAAATTTAGGTTTCATTTTCATAAAAAAACTACTATTTGCTTCCATGTAACAAAAAAAACATGACTTTTTGACCAGGAGCAACCTGCAAGTCACACATTTTCATACTGCTGAAATGTGTGGCTGACTGGTTGCAGCCAAGTCTACATGTCATAATTTTTTGCATTACAAGTGGTGATTATAGTCATAGTTTTCTGAACTTGTTGGACTCAAAATTCGCATATTTATGTCACTGTGGTGAATTTATGTCATAATTTTTGAAAATTTATGTAGAATATAAGGTGCGTATTAATGCTGATTTGTAGTACCTATTTCCCAACGATCTGTGTACCAGGGAGTATAAGGTTGACTTTTCATATATTGAAGTAACAAACAGCACCACATATACTTATTCTTTCTGATTGATCTCGTGCTATAATGATCCGAGTAACCTGCATGACTCAGCGATGAAGATAAAAGAAAAACAAAAGTAAGATGTGAGGTACTATGAAATAGTCCTTTCACCTATAAGATAAAACTGAATTGGAGCTTTATGAAGCTGCGGCATTGTCTCAGTTCGCCCTTATTAACACGCATAATACTACCTTGGCTCCAAACCTATTTGTTCCTTACGACAGAAATTACTGATATTGCTGACAGTCAGCGTAATTGTCATGATGTGCGCTTTGTCTTGAAACTGATTGGTTTCATTAGCTGCCACATTTATTTTTTTACCCTTTCTCATCCTTCATTCCTATATCCGCATGTGTTGTCTCATTTTGCCGCAGTCTCCTATCATACAGCACTACTAGTCAACACCACCACAGCCTAATGGACTCCCGATACCATGCCATAATATCATTTTTCTGCCAATCAACTTCATTATCCCCGCAGGACAGAGCAAGGAGAACTGATAGCAGTGTTACTAAACTTTGTATTATTTCTTTCGTAGAATAAAATAGGAAGCGGGAGTCTCTCTTGCTGTAATTATGTCAAAACAAAAACTGCTCGTGGTGCACAGGATGTAAAGGATGGTGATCCCTTAGTGTTATGTCATTGAATGTTCCAGAGCCATAGGCTTGTTGAATAGGCTTGGAGCTATGGTTTGAGAGGAGGATCCAGCTATTGGATGAGACAACCGAGATAAATGTAACCTCTAATAGTTCCTCCCAACAACTCTATTCTACCATCTTAATTATGCATGCTACTCGGTTCATATATCTATATGTTTAAGACCATAATTAGAGATTCAGGTCACATGTTCTCATGTAAGAAGTGTTGAGAACATGTCCACTCTCTCCAGCAGTAATCTAGGAGTGAAAGGCATCAGCACGCAATTAGATAACGATCACCATCATGTTAAACACTTCTTGTTTCAATACGTCCATCCCCTCATATCCTATATTTAAACATATTTAAACCACCTGAGAGTTGGACTGAAGAACGATGGAGCCTACACTACAGTACTACGCAAAACCTCAAATGAGGACCTGATTGAACAAATTCCTGTCAACTAATTGCGATGCTGGCAGAACAGAGGAAACGAACAAAATGAGAAAGTGATATTAAACCACTAGTTTTCTTCTGGGAACTCTTCAGGATGGCTAATTTCCATGAGAGGTTGCTTCGCATGAACCAGTTGACCGACAGAGGGTCACACACGGAGCTACCCACTGGGTTTTAAAACAGAGGATCATGTGCCCGAAATATAGAATACTTCGGGACCAGCACAGGGAGAAATTTCTCACGTTACTTCCGCGCGGACGCGTCTTCCATTTCTAGTGCGGCATTTAATTTCCGCGAACGAGTAGCGGGAATCGGCAAGGTGCGCGAGCAACACGAGTAACACGGTGCTTTTAATAAACTAAAATAATTTCAGCGTGTGAATGTGCTTTATGTTCTCTTCATTTCAAAAATTTCTATTCAAATTCCATGATCCTTTATTGTCCACTTCCTCCTTTCCATAAAACATGATGCTTAAGGTTATACAAATTCATATTCCAACATCACCATTGATACATATACAGGAAAACAGAAGCACGGGAACTTGAATTAATAATACACTTTATCAGAGATTAATTTATCGTGTTGCCGAATGAGTAGACAAGAGTGAAGGGTTGACCTCGAGATATGATCAACAAGAGTGGTACAGCACGCTTAATATTTCAACTCTGATAACAACTCAGTTAAATCTTACTATTTATCATGATCCCATGATTGACACTCAAGCTTGCTGAGCAGTAGAATCCAGGGCTCCAGACTGTGTCTGCTCTTTCGAGTAAGAGGTTGACCCTACCTGTGCATCTTCATAACCTCTTCGTTGCGGAAAAGGTAGGATCACAGAGTGCATATATCCTCTCGAGATTAAATTTGTGTATAATTGCCATGGATCAAAATGAGCCTTTCAGGTCACTGTCATATTATATATAAAATATCATTAAGTTATCAAAATATGTTGCATGTGTCCACATATTTGAATGCCGATTTAAATGTTCAATAATGAAACTTAAAACGTATTTTCAGACAAGCAGCAGTTACCTTGTAAACAGTACCGAAACCACCACGCCCTATCAAGTTTTGAGGGGAGAAGTTATTTGTCGCAGCCTTCAGAACAGATAACCGGTATGGTAAAACCCCTGTTACAGATGAAAAAAATTTATCATAAAAATTTGATTTCTTGATGCAAAACTTCATTTTCCTCTGTATCCATATCCTACTATAATTTCTATATTTTGCCTACCATTTCATATGATCTTTTGTAAACTATGACTATTTGCACCGAAGTAACACAAAACTACAAATTTAGGTTTCATTTTCATAAAAAAACTACTATTTGCTTCCATGTAACAAAAAAAACATGACTTTTTGACCAGGAGCAACCTGCAAGTCACACATTTTCATACTGCTGAAATGTGTGGCTGACTGGTTGCAGCCAAGTCTACATGTCATAATTTTTTGCATTACAAGTGGTGATTATAGTCATAGTTTTCTGAACTTGTTGGACTCAAAATTCGCATATTTATGTCACTGTGGTGAATTTATGTCATAATTTTTGAAAATTTATGTAGAATATAAGGTGCGTATTAATGCTGATTTGTAGTACCTATTTCCCAACGATCTGTGTACCAGGGAGTATAAGGTTGACTTTTCATATATTGAAGTAACAAACAGCACCACATATACTTATTCTTTCTGATTGATCTCGTGCTATAATGATCCGAGTAACCTGCATGACTCAGCGATGAAGATAAAAGAAAAACAAAAGTAAGATGTGAGGTACTATGAAATAGTCCTTTCACCTATAAGATAAAACTGAATTGGAGCTTTATGAAGCTGCGGCATTGTCTCAGTTCGCCCTTATTAACACGCATAATACTACCTTGGCTCCAAACCTATTTGTTCCTTACGACAGAAATTACTGATATTGCTGACAGTCAGCGTAATTGTCATGATGTGCGCTTTGTCTTGAAACTGATTGGTTTCATTAGCTGCCACATTTATTTTTTTACCCTTTCTCATCCTTCATTCCTATATCCGCATGTGTTGTCTCATTTTGCCGCAGTCTCCTATCATACAGCACTACTAGTCAACACCACCACAGCCTAATGGACTCCCGATACCATGCCATAATATCATTTTTCTGCCAATCAACTTCATTATCCCCGCAGGACAGAGCAAGGAGAACTGATAGCAGTGTTACTAAACTTTGTATTATTTCTTTCGTAGAATAAAATAGGAAGCGGGAGTCTCTCTTGCTGTAATTATGTCAAAACAAAAACTGCTCGTGGTGCACAGGATGTAAAGGATGGTGATCCCTTAGTGTTATGTCATTGAATGTTCCAGAGCCATAGGCTTGTTGAATAGGCTTGGAGCTATGGTTTGAGAGGAGGATCCAGCTATTGGATGAAACAACCGAGATGAATGGCTGGATGAAGGAAATGTGAAAGAAATACAAAAAGGAAAAAAAGTGGCTAAAATACAATTCAACCTCGCTCAACAATATATTGCAAAAGTAACTGGTGCAAACATGTGCAATTTGTGGAGTTGACTAAGTATTGCAAAGTCTTAGTCTTGAAACCAACAAAAGAAAAATACCTGGCCGTTGATGCTCCTCGGATAGATAACGCTCAACATCTTCTTGAACGCTTCTTGTTTCAGTATGTCCATCCCCTGCTGTCCTGTATTTCATTACATTTGAATTTAATTCCTTATCTCAAAGTGTTGTACTGAATGTGTTGGACCCAACTATTTTCAGATAATCTACATGTTTTCTCTTGTTTACTTCTGTATAAGCTACAAAAGATGATTAATTCTGTATAATGTGATCTATGTCATACAAGTTTTACAGCAGAGTTGAAATGCAGTGCAAGTTAAATTTTAGGATCTGGAAATGATACCAGATATATAAAAAAAGAATATCTCCACTCTAGTGATGTAAGAATGAACAAAAATTGACAGGTTTTGGAAATGTTTAGCATCAGTATATCAATCATATAAAGCATCCTAAAATACCAACCCTGTGTCACGGTCTGAATGACTGATCACACATGGCTCCAATTTGTCTCCTTTAACCTGAAATAATGAAGAACGCCTAGATTAATCTTATATGAAATTTATTTGACTCTATATTAGAATTGTGCTGATATTTCACCTAACTGACCTGGACCTGGGAGGATGAAGGGTTGGAACTATTGCAAATTTTATCTAGTCGGCGAGTAATGTCAATATGGCTGATGAAAGGATAGAGCTGGATATAACTATCAATCTTCCTCTGCACCTCACGGAACTGCTCTGCCTGCTTCCAGCCCATGAAGAAGCGGTACACAAGGCTGCAATCTTGGCAGGAAACCATGAGCAGATAAGCGTCACGAAGTGCATCATCAAGCCCATCGAGAGGCCTCCGGATCTCTGGGTCCAGCATCATATCCCATCCCTGCAGCTTCTGTAGGAGGTCACCAATCATCATCGCTCGGCGCGCGAGATGCCTGCATTCCTCCCTGTTCCTTTTGGCCGTCTGCACTGCCTCAAGGATCATGGAGATGAGACCACCAGCATCCACTCCGGTAAGCTGCGCAACTGTGGCCAACTGACCAAGGCCATTCCAGAGCGCCATGGCTCTGTTCTCAGCAGCCCCTATAGGATCCTTCCGGAGCTAAGAATTGGACTGAACGACGCAGCCCCAGAAGATGAAGCTTAATGCATACTGCACAAACAAGGAATGACCATGTGCTTCAGCATAGTCCTGTCCACAATTGCAATGCTAACAATCTCCTAAAAATAATTAAAAAAATTGCAATGCTACCAAAACAGAGGAAGCCAACAAAAATGAGATAAGAGAGAAAGTGACAGTAAACCTCAAGATTTCCTTTCATTCTCAGAAGTCTTCAGGACAGCTCATTACCATGGGAGGTTGCCTCACATTTAGTATGAACCAGTTGACTGGCAGTGAGTCGCGCACGCAGCCGCAGCTGGGTTCAAATACAGAGGACCATGCAGCCGAAATTTCGAGGAAGGCAACAACGCGGGAGACGCGCAGATTTGGGGACCAGCACAAGGATCTGGGAATCACTCGCGCGCAGACGCGTCAACCTTTCCGGCGCGGCATTTCCGCGAACAGGTTGCGCTCACAGGCACGCGTGAATCGGCTGATACTGGCAGCCAAAGCACCCCAGTAGACTCGCGGGAGCTAGGGAAAAAGACAAAGGAGCACAACAGAAAAACGGGCGAAGCCACGTTGTGGCTCCCTCTGGTGCACCGGCACCAGGGACAAAATCGAAATCCTCTTGTTTTTTTTTTTGAGAATTATCGAAATCCTCTTGTTACCATCTGATTCTTCTCACCCTATGTGCAACACGTTAATCCAAAATCATTATGCACCAGGCCCTGTGAATTAGTCCACCGTAAGCATGCACCAGGCCTTCGTCCAGAGGAAGCATGCAAGCCCAGCCCAGCTGCCAGCCTGCCAAGTGCGACCCAAAAGCCCAACAATAATGCGTGGCAACCAGCAGGCGGGGGCTACAGTGAAAGAGGTCTTGGCCTAGTGTTTAAGGCACCCGAGTAACACTTTTGAGGTTTTGGGTTCGACTTCTGTTGGGAGCGAATTTTCTAAGATTTTCCGGCGTTATGCGTTAAGTAGTAAGCGGCGTTCCCGTCGACAACGAGGCGCCTTTGGTGACTTCGAAAATCTCCAGATCTGTCGGGTGCTTATAGGGGTAAGGTTTGCGTATGTGTATTCATAGGGATGAGTGTGTGTGCGTGTTGTGAGCTTCTGCGCTGTACTGTATAATTCTAAAAAAAAGCAGGCAGGGGCTCCAATTAACTTGTGCGATGGTGCCTTCCATCGGAAGCCTCGTCCTTGCCTGCCGAAGACGCGTCCGGTTGCCAAAGACCGCCGGCATCGATCGAGCAGTCACCAGCGAAAGTCGAGCAATCAACTGCCGGCCGCGGCGCCGCGCACACCTCCTCACACTTGCCGATTGCTCCTGACGTCTTTTCCTCTCATGATCTCTCTCCCTGGCTGCACTCATGCAAGTAATTCAATGTCCATGGTATGCTTCTGATCTCCTTCTAAAGTTTACAAGCAGTCCAATTTTTGTATGTTGGATATAAGAGCATTTTTAGTTTTAATTTAATCTTGAGCATGATAAACAAATTGCAGATTAATCTAGACAAGTCTAAAAACACAGTAAACAGAACAAGATCAACCATACTTCGCAGTACTACCGTACAAGCATGGATCACGTAGAGAGACATAGTTTCAGAGTATACGTACTGTTTTTCCAGAGGAGTCGAAGAAGCCGTAGCTGTTGGCGGTACAGACAAACCGGGGCAGCGGAGAAGACGTCGACGAAGGCGATGACGAGCAGCAGCCCCGCATCCCGAACGTAGAGGAAGACGAGCCGTCGTGGAAACGATCGAGCAGTCGCGCAGAGCGCTTCCCAAAAACGTATTGGACACGCAAAAAGAAAATTGCGAAAGGAAGCCGCACGCCCACAAGTCATCGGGCTGGATTTCGGCGGACCATTCATGCAGGTGATGCGCAGCCGCGCCCATCGCCCAAGCCCGGCCCGGCCCGGCGAGGCGAGCGAGCGCGCGTGTGGTTCTTCCTTATTCCTCTCATTCACATACTTGCAAGAGAAGATGAAGAAACCTTCTAGGTCCTTCTCCACCTAAACTAGCAATGTGTTACTATAGGATTGCACTCCCACCATCTACTAATGGGCCTTTGAGATTTTTAGGATTTATTGGAAATTATACATGGGCCTAGCATGGCAGCCCACTACCAAAAATTCCAACATGGTAAAGTAAAATGAGCTAGTCTGCTATTAGATTTTAACTGATCCTCGTTTTTAACTTGCATTGTAGTGTTAGGGTTTGATATTGGAGCTCTGCAAATTATGGAGAATTACTACAAAAGAAAGGCACCAGATAGAGATGAACAGGATCTCAATTGGGAACAAGAAATTGAATTTGACCCCGGCAAAAGAAGAGAAATTATTAAGTACCACCCTAATCAGTAAGAAGAAAGTACTTGCCAACCCCGTACTCTTGATTTTCCAGGCACTAAAATTGGGGAGAAAAATAGAAGTGGGGAGATGGGTGTGAAAGAGGAGGTGGGTTCCATCTTGAACTATTTGGTTATTGCATTATTTTTGAAAAACGAATCACTTAACAAGGCAAATAACAAGTGTAGTCTCTTCTCGGATGATTTTTTTAGATAAAGGGAAATATATTCATCCAGCAAATGAAAACGTCCCAGCCTCTACATCACATGTCAACCAACAATGACAAGATGCCCTTTGACGACTTCAATTGCACACACATCATGCTAATCTTAGATAAATGTGAAAGCACTTTTAAATGTGTGGCATGAAGGAAAGCATGAAATAGAGCATGCTCAACTGTGGATTGACATGTTTTCTGTAAATATTTAACTTAATCACAAAATCAATAATACCTATGGTTAATCTGAACTAAAAATCTTAGTTGTTTGTTGTATCAACCAAATTTAGATGCTGCTATTGTAGATTAGGAAGAGGCACGGAAAGAAGTCATATATACACAAACTTACATGGAGATCCTGTAACAGTAGAAAACAACATTTTCAAAGGTGAATTTTGTTATTCTATTATGAGAAGATTCTTTGGATTTTTTTCTAACTCTTAACTACTTTGGATTTTATAAATATTTTGAGTCAAATGTGAAGTCTAAAAGTCAATAATCCCTTATATTTTAGGACAGAGAGAGTAAGTGGATAATATGTATGTAGAGTGTTTAGATGGTTATTTAGAATATGTATGTTGAGTGTTTTGAGGTTAGAATAAGTTTTTGAAAAATGGTTGTAATATTGGATGAATTTGAAGTAATTGTTCAGGAACAGGCACGGAAAGAAGTCATATATACACTAACTTACATGGAGATCCTGTAAAAGTAGAAAACAACATTTTCAAAGGTGAATGTTGTTATTCTATTATGAGAAGATTCTTTGGATTTTTTTTCTAACTCTTAACTACTTCTAGCTGAGGTAAATTCCTAAATTTCAGAAACTATGTATGGGAATATATATATATATATATATTCTAGTTTGTACTTTGAATTGGAGTATAAACTAAATGTGCAACAATTACCTTTAGAAAGTAACATAGATAGGATACATGATAGAATCGAGCTAAGAGAATTAAGCTGGCTGCCATCCTCCATCGGAGGCTATCAAGCATTTGATTCAGCTGGAAATTTAGTCGAACAGGCAGTGTGCCTGCATGTGATGGCATTGAGCATCAATGACAAGGATACGCAACGACATCACCTTCGCGGCACGGAAGATGACTTTTGCGGTGGACTTGGCATAGCTCCCGATCGTCTATATCCACTCCGATGAGTAATGCCTCTTCCGAGATGCAAGCCTGTGTGTAACGACCAGCTCGGCTATGGAAGCCATAGTGGCTTTGCTCCGCACGGGACGCATTGCAGCTCCAAGCAGATGGGCAACCAATAGCTGGCCAAGCCCGGAGAGGCCGTTGTGGTGGACCGTCAGACGCAGACAGTGAGCGCAAGGAACAGCTTGGTGTCGCCATCCTTCCATGCGTTCGTTACCCAGCGAGTGTCCGTGAAGACCGACCGTATGGTGACGATGTAGATTTGAAGACGGCAGTCGCCCCTCTCACGCCACATCAGCCACCTCTTGCTCGTTGTGACGAGACGGTTCACAGATGGCTGGGGTGCGCAAGCTGCGAATACGGCAGGGA